>SJYA01010659.1:0-13458 GCA_006410615.1 Neotragus moschatus
GGTGCACTGGGATGACCCAGAGGGATGGGATGGGGAGGGAGGTGGGAGGGGGCCTTAGGATGGGGCACATGTGTACACCCGTGGTGGATTCATGTCGATGTATGGCCAAATCACTGCAATATTGTAAATAGCCTCCAATTAAAACAAATGAATTTACATTTAAAAAACATAATAAAAAATAAAAGAAACAATAAGAATGAAAAAAATATTTTAAAAAACACTTTCTAACACTAAATTTACAAGGAATAATCACTTCTAATACTTTGACCACTTGACGTGAAGAACTGACTCATCAGAAAAGACCCCTATGCTGGGAAAAATTGAACGCGGGAGGAGAAGGTGATGACAGAGGATGAGATGGTTGGATGGCATCACCAACTCGATGGACATGAGTTTGGGTAAACTCGGGGAGTTGGTGATGAACAGGGAGGCCTGGAGTGCTACATGGGGTCGCAAACAGTCAGACACGACTGAGTGACTGAACTGAACTGAAACATTTTCAATGATTGCAGTATTTTGAAAGCCATTAATGTGCTTTTTACTCTGACTTTTTGAGTATGAGACCATCATATTGATCGACATCTGGCTGGGGGAGGGGGTAGAGAGGATTCTTTTCACTCAAAGATGCAAATAAGGGCTTCCATGGAGGCTCAGTGGTAAGGAAGCCACCTGCCAATGCAGGAGACACAGATTTGATCCCTGATCCAGCAAGATCCCATATGCTGCAGCGCAACAAATCCATGCACCACAACTATCGAGCCTGTGCGTCCGAGAGCCCATGCTCACCAAGAGAACCCACTGCAACGAGAAGCCCGCCCACTGGAGCAGACAGGAGCCCCCGCTTCCCACAACTAGAGGAAACACCCGTGCAGCAGCAAGAACCCGGCACAGCCAAAAACAAACAGAGACATGGCTTTTTTAAGGATGCGAAGAGAAAGAGTGAAGTGACTTCCAGCCTCCAGTATGCAAAATAAGATTATGCAGCAAGAAATGACTTTGAATGTCAGGCATTCCTTTTGAGTGACTATAATCTCCAGGAGAATGGTATTTTCTGTTTTGTTTATGGCTGCGTCCCCTATGAACAGAGCCCAGTAACAGACTCTCCACAAAGTGCAGACATTCAACAAATATTTAGTGGACGAATGAACAAATGAACGCGGGAGTTTAATATCTTTATCTCCTCCTTTAATAGAAACCAAGCCTGGAGCTGCCAATTCAACCTGGAGTTGCCAAATTCATGGCATTCTCCCCTAGAGTAGAAAATAAAACTTTCTGTAATAATGAAGGCCTGTTCTGCCAAAGAAAGAATGTGCTGCTGGGAGAGGAGGGGGCAGGGAGAAGGTTTCCCCCTTGTCTCCCCAAGGAGATTATAGGGGAAGAGAAAAGGAGAAAGACTACCGGAATGTGTGCCGTGATTTCTATGCACTGAATGAGTAAAGGTAACGCTGAAGGCAGAAGAAAATCTGACCCCCTTTTGTTTCGGACTTCTGAAGATGATGGCCCTCGTGTGGCTCTCACACCAGCTCAAGGAGGTGCGATGTCAATCTGCTGGGGTGGTTTGGTCAGACAAAGAAAGGTACTAAAACTGAGCATTTCTGAGCAACTTTACCTGGTTCTTCTGTGGCCCAGAGGAGATCAAGAAGCAGCTGCAGGATGACCGAGGAGCCTGGCAGAGGGGGCACCGTGGTGGGAAGCAAAGCGGAGCTGAAGCAAGGCCTGCAGGCCAAGGCCAGGGCCCCACCGAACGAGAGCCAGACTGACTTCCGAGCTTCTGAGCTGGGCGGGGCTGTCTTCCCAGGTGAATTGGTTTCCTATCACTGTGTAACTAATGACCACAAGTTGAGCAGCTTAACACAATACACATGTTTTATCTCATGGTTTCTGTGGTCAAAAGTCTAGGCGCGACTTAACTGGGTCCTCTGCTCAAGGGCTCACAGGCTACAGTCAAGGTGTTGGTAGGCTGCGTCCTCATGAAAAGGCTCAGAGTCAGCTTTCAACCTCACTCAAGTTGTTGGCAGAATTCATTTCATTTTGGCTGTAAAATAAAGAGCCCTGAGTGAGTTTTTCCTGCAACAAACAAACAAACAGGAATACGCAGATTCAGAAAACAAGCTTATGGCTACCAAAGAGGAAAACCGGGGGTGAGGCGGGATAAATTAGGAGTTTGGGATTAACGTATACAGACTACTATATTTAAAATAACCAACCAGGATCTACTGTACAATACAGGGACTCTGCTCAATATTCTGCAATAAATTAAATGGGAAAGGAATCTGAAAAGATATAGATATGTGTATATGCATAATTGAATTATTTTGCTATACACCTGAAACTACCACAACATTGTTAACCAACTATACTCCAATATAAAACAAAAATTAAAAAAACCTTAAATACCAAGAGTGGTCTATCCAGAAAGGCTATTATACAGAGTTAAAGGAAATACATGGAGTTTTCCAGCAGAGCATCAGTTACATGATTTCCTCTCCACTAAATCGGTCACATAAGAAACGTTAAAGGGTTTTCTTTAAGCAGAAATAAAGAGGCCATAGTTAGAAATAATAAAATATATGAAAGAAAAAATCTCACCAGTAAAAGTAAACAGACAGTAATGCCTACAAAGCTAATATAAAGGTTAAAAGACAAAAGTAGTAAAATCAGCTGTAACTACAATAATTAGTTAAAGGATACACAGAAATATAAAGATGTAAACTATAACATCAAAAATGTAAAATACAAGGAGGGAGACATAAAAATGCAATGTTTTTAGAATATGTTCATACCCCAGGTTGAAATAGACTAACATATACATCGATTATTATACATGAATCTCATGCAAACAATAAACACAAAACCTATAGCAGATACACAAAAATAAAGAGAAATCCTAACACGTTAAAGAAAGTCATTACATCAAAAAAGGAGAGAGCAAGAAAATAAAAAAGCAACAGATAAAATTACAAAAACAATCAGAAAATAGTTAACAAAACGGCAATAAGTACACATTTATCAATAATTACTTTAAATATAAATGGAATGTGTGCAGGTATCCTCACTCAGTCATGTCTGACTCTGTGACCCCATGGACTGTAGCCCATAAGGCTCTGCGTCCGTGGGATTTTCCAGGCAAGAATACCGGAGTGGGCTGCCATTTCCTTCTCCAGGGGGTCTTCCCAACCCAGGGATCGAATCCATGTCTCCTGCACTGGCAGGCAGACTCTTTACCACCAAGCCACCTGGGAAGCCCACATAAATGGAATAAAGGGTCCAGTTAATAATCACAGGGTGGCTGACTGGATTAAGAAAGAAAAGCGTGACCCATATATATGTTGCCTAAAAGATTTACTGCAAATCCAAAGACACTTACAGACTGAAAATAAAGGCATGGGAAAAATGTCCCATGCACACAGAAGCAGAAAGAGAGCTGGAGTAGTAACACATGGACGGAATAGACTCTAAGCAAACACTATAACTAGGGACAAAAAAGGACATTACATAATGATAAGTGGATTAATCCAATAATAAGACATAACAATTGTAAATAATCACCCAATATCAGAAAATCTACACATATAAAGGAAATAGTGACAGACATCAAAAGAGAAATTGAAAACAATAATAGTAGGCAACTTTAATGCCCCACTTACAGCAATGGATAAGATTCCCCAGGCAGAAAATTAATCAGGAAACACTGGCCGGCTACCCAGGTGGTTCAGGGGTAAAGAATCTGTGTGCAATGCAGGAGCCTCGGGAGACGTGGGTTTGATCCCCAGGTCCGGAAGATCCCCTGGAGGAGGGCCTGGCAGCCCTCTCCAGTATTCCTGCCTGGAGAATCCTATGGACAGAGGAGCCTGGTTGGCTGCAGTCCATAGGGTCACAAAGAGTCGGACAGCACTGAAGCAACTTAACACAGCCCTAAATGACATATTACACCAGATGAACTTTATATACACACGCATACCTATATATATGTGTGTGTGTGTGTATACATACAGAGCATTCCCCCCCAGACACAAGAATACACATTCTTTTCAAGTACACATGAGACATTCACAAGTACAGATCAAATATTAGGTTGCAATACAAGTCCCAAGAAATTTAAAAAGACTGAAATTATATCAAGCATCTTTTAAGACGATAACAGTATAAAACTAGGAAACGACTACAAGTGGAAAACTCAAAAAAGCACAAACCCATGGAGGCAAAGCGATATACTACTGAATAATCAATGAATCAACAAATGAAGAGAAAATTAGAAAATGCCTTAAAAAAATAAAAACACACCCTTCCAAAATATGTAGGACACAGCAAAAGCAGTTCAAACAGGGAAGTTTACAGTGACATAAATCTGCTTTAAAAAAGAAGGAAAATCCTAACAAACTGTCTTACCTGATATTTAAAGGAACTAGAAAAAGAATAAAAAGACAAAGCCCAAAGGAAGGAAATAAAAAATATCAGAATGGAAATAAATGAAACAGAGACTAAAAAAATGAAAAGATCAGTGAAACTTAGGAGACGATTCTTTGAAAAGATAAAATTGGCAAACCTTTAAACAGATTCACCAAGAAAAAAAAACAAAAAGACTAAAAACTAAAATCAGACATGAAACAGAAGTTACAACTAATACCACAGAAATACAAATATCACAAGACTGCTGCAAACAGTTATATGCCCAAAACTTGGAACCTAGGGGGGAAAAATGTCCTAGAAACACATACTCTTCGAAGACTGAGAGAGAAATAAAAATCTGAATAGTGCTTTTACTAGTTATGAAATTAAATAGGTAATAAAAAAAACTCTAAACAAACAAAAGTCCATGTCAAAATGGCTTCACAGGTGAATTTTACAAAACAATTATTAATACAGAAGAGTTAATACCCATCCTCAAACTCTTCCAAAAAGTTGAAGAAAAAGAAAAGCTTCTAAACTAATGTTATGAGGTCAGCATTACGATGATACCAAAAATAGGCAAAAATACTACAAAAATACAGAGGAAATTACAGGCCAATATCCTTGATGAACACAGATGGAAAAATCTTCTATCAAATATTAGCAAACTGAATTCAATAATATAAAAATATCATTCAAGAATGCAAGGAGAGTTGAACACTTGAATAGCAATCAACAGGATATACCACATTAGCAAAATAAATGATAAAAATCATAAGCATATCAATAGATACAGAAAAAGTGTTTCACAAAATTCAGTACCACGTATGATAAAAGCTCTGAAAATTAGTAGAGAGGAAACACATCTCATCATAATAAAGGCCATTTATGACAAACCCACAGCTACCATCATGCTCAACAATGAAAAATTGAAAGCTTTTCTTTCAAAACCAGAAATAAGACAAGGATGCTTGCTCTCGCTGCTTCTAACTTCTTATTGGAAGTCCATGCCACAAGAGTGATAAAAGAAAAAGTAATAAAAGCATGCGTACTGGAAGGAAGAAGTGAAATGGACAGTGTTGGCAGATGACATATTATATACAGAAAACCCTAAGATTCCACCAAAAAAACTGTTAGAATAAGTGAATTCAGTAAAGTCAGTACAAAAGTAACACACAGACATGTGTTGCATTTTTATACACTAACAGCAAACTACCAGAAAGAGAAATCAGGAAAATCATTCTATTTACAACTGCATTCAAAAGAATAAATACCTCAGAATAAATTTAACAAAGGAGGCGAAAGACCTATATTTGGAAAACCATAAGATTCTGAATGGATTGGAAGAATTTATATTGTTAAAACATTTATACTACACAAAGCAAATACAATGACAATTTGATGAAATCTCTATCAATAGCGTTTTCACAGAAGTGGAACAAATAATCCTAATATTTGTATAGAATCACGAAAGATCCCAAACAGTCAGACAATCCTGAGAAAGAAATAGGAAATTGAAGACACTGCGTGCTCTGAATTCAAGCTCTATTACATACAAAGCTACAAGAGTCAAACCAGTATGGTACTGGCATGGAAACAGCTCAGTGGAACAGAATACAGAACCCAGGAAAGAACCCTCCCTTACCCGGACAATTAACTTATGACAAAGGAGGCAAGAACACACAATATGGAAGATACACCCTCTTCCATAAAGGCACCGTGACAACTGGCAGCTACATGCAAAAGAATGAATCTGGACCATTATTTTACACCATACACCAAAATGAACTCAAAATGGATTAGAGACTTGACTGTAGGACCTGAATCCATAAAACCAGAAGAAAGCACAGATATAGTATGCTCTTTGACATCAGTCTTAGGGATACTTTGTTGAATCTGACTCCACAATCAAGGGCAACAAAAGCAAAAATAAAAACAAATGAGATTACATCAAGGTAAAAAGCTTTTGCATGGTGTTGCTTTTGCAACAAAACAAAGGCCACTTACTGAATAGGAGAAGATATTTGCAATCAATGTGTCTGATAGGAGGTTAATACCCAAGGTATACAAAGAACTCATATAACTTAATACCCAAGATAAACAATATTAAAAATGAGCAGAGGACCAGAACATTTCCCCAAAGACAGAGAGATGGCCAACAGGCACAGAAAAGGATGCTCAATATCGCTAATCAAGGAAATGCAAGTCAAACTGTAGTGAGATACCATCTCACACCTGCCACTACGGAAAACACTATGGAGGTTCCCTTTGCAAATAAAAGAAGGCAATGGCACCCACTCCAGTCCTCTTGCCTGGAAAATCCCATGGACGGAGGAGCCTGGTGGGCTGCAGTCTATGGGGTCCCGAAGAGTCGGACATGACAGCGACTTCACTTTCACTTTCACCATACAAGCTAGCCACTCCACTCCCGGGTGTTCACCCAGGAAAACAAAACCATGAACTTGAAAGGATATATGCACCCCATGCTCACTGCAGCACTGCGTACAGTGGCCAAGACGTGGAAACAACCTCAGGGCCCACTGATGGATGAACCGTAAAGAGGCGATGCCCACACACACAGGCACACGCTGAAGGACACCCACCCAGCGGGGTGTGACTCAGACATAAAGATGAATGGGTCTTCCCTTTTTCAACATCACACACGGACCTAGAGGATATTATGCTAAGTGAAATAAGACAAACAGAGACAAATACCATATGACACCACTTATATGTGCAATTTTAAAAAATAAAAAAGCAATGGAGTAATAGATAAAAAGAACAAACTGGTGGTTGTCAGAGAGGGGGCAGATTTGGGGAAAACAGGGGAAGGGAGTTAAGAGGCACAAACTTCTAGTTATAAGTAAGTCATGGGAATGTAAAAGCCACAGCATGGAATATAGTCGGTAACATAGCAACAAGTTTAAATGGTGGTAGGTGGTGCTAGACATCTTGGTGATTGCCTGGTTATGTCTAAATCTGGAACTACCATGCTGCACACGTGGTACTAACACGACACATCAATTGTAGTTCAATTAAAACATTTACACATTTATTATTTCATTACAGTTTTGGAGGGAAGAAAACTGAAGCCGTCTCATTCGGCATACTGAGGTGACTAAGAGGGCTTCCATGTCAGCTCAGATGGTAAAGAGTCTGCCTGCAATGCAGGAGACCCAGGTTCGACCCTTGGGTTGGGAAGATCCCCTGGAGAAGGGAAAGGGTACCTACTCCAGTATTCTTGCCTGGAGAATCCCATGGATAGAGCAGCTTGGCAAGTGATGGTCCATGGAGTTGCAGAGTCAGACACGACTGAGTGACTGAACACACACAAGGTGACTGCAGAACTGTTTTCATCCTGAGACCTAAGGGACTGTTCCTTTATTCTCCTTTTCTGCTTCAACAGGCTGCCCACATTCCTCTGCTCATAACCCTCTTTCTTCATCTCTAAAGTCAGCAACAGTAGGTTGAGTCCTTCCTACATCTCATCACTCGGACCTCTTCACCAGCCTCTCTTCCACAGTTAAAGACCCCTGTGATGACACTGGGCACAGGCACACAATCTAATCTACCTGTATGAAATTAACTAGCAATCCAATAGTCTTGCCTGGAAAACCCCATGGACAGGGGAGCCTGGTGGCTACAGTCCGTGGGGTCGCAAAGAGTGGGACACGACTGAGCAGACACCCACACATGGCAGCCTTAATTTATCTGCTCCCGAAATTCCCCTTTGCCATGTAACATACCACGATCAAAACTTCTGAGCAGTAGGACATGGACATCTCTAGTGGGTCATCAGTTTAGCACCTTTATACAGTTTTTAATTCACATAAACCAGAGAAAAACACATCCATAACAATTTAGTGACCAAAACTGCCTTCCATCCTACAAAGTTTTGTTTTCATTAGAGATTCCTCAAAAAAGAGAATTTTCAAAACCTTCCCCTAGAGGATATTTTGGCAGAATTTTACAGGCTGAACTAAACCTGCTAAGCAAATATTTTGAGGGTATTTGTAATATTATTGACATCAGTGATTTAATCTTAAATCTAAAGGAGAAGACCTGTATCCATAGTGATAGGTTTTCTNATTAGAGATTCCTCAAAAAAGAGAATTTTCAAAACCTTCCCCTAGAGGATATTTTGGCAGAATTTTACAGGCTGAACTAAACCTGCTAAGCAAATATTTTGAGGGTATTTGTAATATTATTGACATCAGTGATTTAATCTTAAATCTAAAGGAGAAGACCTGTATCCATAGTGATAGGTTTTCTCTGCAGTATATGTTTCTTGCTCTCCCAGACCGTCAAGTCGGCCTGAGATTCTATCTATTTTCTTACGGGATTAAGTGTCTCTAACTGAATAAACTGGATGTGTGAAGAAAGCTAAAATATTAAAGTGCAAAATGGCAACAAAATCTAATACTGAAAGAAATCAATAAAGGAAAATCACTGTGCTGCTATGAACAAATATTAGAAGCTTGGTTCCACCACTTTAAGAAACAGTATGAAGCCAAATGAATCCTGAAGTTTGTCTTTATAACTGTCTGTCCTGTAGCACTCAGGGTTGGTTAAGGATCCCAAGAGCTTAGAATGGCGAACAGTGCCCCAGACGCTCACAGTGCTGCCTGAACGCTGCCGCATCCCCTCTGAACCGTCCACTCTTTCCTAGAGATGCTCTTCTCATTCTCCCAAGGGCCACCCCCCTAGAGCATTCTGTTTTCTCTGCCTCTGGGACAGTTCCCTTTCAATCTGGTATTTCCTGGCTCCATTGTCTTGAATTGAATAGATTTTAAAGCAGAGAAGGGAATGACCTATTTAAAGACCCATCTTAAGCCTTACTTTTAAAATGACAGATCATTATTTAATATTCTGGCTCTCTATGTGGTTGGTACTGGGAACCCAGGTGTTGCTTTAGTAGCAGGATGCAGGGTGAGGTACTCGTCATCTTGTACCCTGTGTCCCTGTCAGTAGGTCAGGTGTGCACTGCGCATTTCTGTTTGACCTAAAGCAAGTCCTTTAAGTCCTCTGTTATTCAACTTCTCTGGCTACAAATAGAAATGTTATTTCTGCATGGCTCCACATATACACTGTAAAGAATGTTGTAAAGAATTTGTACTTGATTTTGACCATATTGTCCTTATTTTATATACTGACAAATACATCTTTTTGTAACATCTTTTTGCAGCATTATTTTGACAGTAAGAAAACGGGAAATACTAAACTAAGCATGGCTTAAGTGCTGGAAAGAGCAGGAAAATTACATAAAAAGCAAATACATTTCTCCAGTTTAAAGGAGATGGAGCCTCATCCTTGAAAAATAGAGGACTTCCTCTTTTAGACTAGATTAAAAACAGGAAAGAGGATGCATTAAGGAGATGGACGGAGAATGCCAACAGGGCATCCGGCATCGCACCGTCTCCCAGTGTAGACTTCATCTCTGTCTTTATCACGAATGCATTTACTCCAGAGAACCACGAAGACAGAGTGAAAATAGCTGCCACCAGTTTGGGTTTGAAGACTGGAAAAGTGAGCGAACCAATTCTCAACTGATTTCTCACACGTGGAATTCCCGCTGATACTCACTGTCACGTGCAGTGAAAAGCCAGCGGCCTCCCACAGGGACTGAAAAAGTCAGGTAGGGACTTTGAAGCCATTCTTTGCTCATTGGGGTGTGCCGATGCTCTGACTGGGGCTGCGTTTAGGGGTGACGTCGTGTGTTACCAGGAAGTATAAAACCCAGAACAGCATTCCTCAAAGCATATATATGTCTTATAAATGAATCTTAATAACAGCTTCATGTCAGAAGACTTTTATGGCCAATATGTTCAGAAAAGATTACAAAGGATATCCCTCTCATGGCAAGTTATGTCTAACCTGCTTGTGCAGCAAACTTATCTTAGATAAAATATTATATAATTATTGACTATACTCCCATATGTACACTTGATTTTTTTTTTTTGGTTCAATAGCCAAGATGTGTCTGACTCCTTGTGACCCCATAGACTGTAGCACACCAGGCTTCCTTCTCCTTCACTATATCCCGGAGCTTGCTCAAATTCATGTCCACTGACTTGGTGATGCTATCTAACCATCTCATCCTCTGTTACCTCTTTCTTCCCTCTATCTTATCTAGCATCAGGGTCTTTACCAACGAGTTGGCATTTTCATCAGGTGGCTAAAGTATTGGTGCTTCAGCTTCAGCATCAGTCTTTCCAATGGATATACAGGGTTGATTTCCCTTAGGATTGACTGGCTTGATCTCCTTGCAGTCCAAGGGACTCTCAAGAGTCTTCTCCAACACAACAGCTCAAAAGCAACAATTCTTCAGCACTTGGCCAACTTGCACATCTGTACTTGAGAGCAGTGAACTATTTTATAACTGGAAGTTTGTACCTCTTAATATTCCTTACCTATTTCTCTCATTTCCCCATCCCCTCAGGAGCCACTTGTTTGTTCTGTGTATCTGAGATTGTTTCCCATTAGTTTATCTAAGATTCCACACACAAGTGAATCCAAGTCGATGCCCCAACCACTAATGACAGTGAAGGTGAGTGGTTCTATGAAGATGTACAAGCCCTTCTAGAACTAACACCAAAACTAGATGTCCTTTTCATCACAGAGGGATTCCCTGGTGGCTCAGATGGAAAAGCGTCTGCCCACAATGTGGGAGACCCAGGTTCGATCCCTAAGTTGGGAAGATCCCCTGGAAAAGGAAATGGCAACCCACTCCAGTACTGTTGCCTAGAAAATTCCATGGATGGAGGAGCCTGATGGGCTAAAGTCCATGGGGTTGCAAAGAGTTGGACATAACTGAATGACTTCACTTTCATCACAGGGGACTGGAATTCAAAAGTAGGAAGTTAAAACCTGGAGTAACAGGCAAGTTTGGCCTTAGAGTACAAAATGAAGCATGGCAAAGGTGAACCGAGTTTTGTCAAGAGACCACGCTGGTCATGACAAACACCCTCTTNATTTCCCTTAGGATTGACTGGCTTGATCTCCTTGCAGTCCAAGGGACTCTCAAGAGTCTTCTCCAACACAACAGCTCAAAAGCAACAATTCTTCAGCACTTGGCCAACTTGCACATCTGCACTTGAGAGCAGTGAACTATTTTATAACTGGAAGTTTGTACCTCTTAATATTCCTTACCTATTTCTCTCATTTCCCCATCCCCTCAGGAGCCACTTGTTTGTTCTGTGTATCTGAGATTGTTTCCCATTAGTTTATCTAAGATTCCACACACAAGTGAATCCAAGTCGATGCCCCAACCACTAATGACAGTGAAGGTGAGTGGTTCTATGAAGATGTACAAGCCCTTCTAGAACTAACACCAAAACTAGATGTCCTTTTCATCACAGAGGGATTCCCTGGTGGCTCAGATGGAAAAGCGTCTGCCCACAATGTGGGAGACCCAGGTTCGATCCCTAAGTTGGGAAGATCCCCTGGAAAAGGAAATGGCAACCCACTCCAGTACTGTTGCCTAGAAAATTCCATGGATGGAGGAGCCTGATGGGCTAAAGTCCATGGGGTTGCAAAGAGTTGGACATAACTGAATGACTTCACTTTCATCACAGGGGACTGGAATTCAAAAGTAGGAAGTTAAAACCTGGAGTAACAGGCAAGTTTGGCCTTAGAGTACAAAATGAAGCATGGCAAAGGTGAACCGAGTTTTGTCAAGAGACCACGCTGGTCATGACAAACACCCTCTTCCAACAACACAAGAGATGACTCTATACATGGCCATCACCAGATGGTTAACACTGAAATCTGATTGATTATAGTCTTTGCAGCTGAAGATGGAGAAGCTCTAGACAGTCAGCAAAAACAAGACTGGGAGCTGACTGTGGCTCACTCCTTCTTGCCAAATTCAGACTTAAACTGAAGAAAGTAGGGAAAACCACTAGGCCATTCATGTATGGCCTAAATCAAATTTCTTATGATTATATAGTAGAAGTGACAATAGATTCAGGGATTAGATCTGATAGAGTGCCCAGAGAAATATGGACAGAGGTTTGTAAATTTGTACAGGAGGCAGTGATCAAAACCATCCTCAAGAAATGCAAAAAGGCAAAATGGTTGTCTGAGGAGGCCTTACAAATAGCTATGAAAAGAAGAGAAGTGAAAGGCAAAAGAGAAAAGGAAAGATATACCCATCTGAACACAGAGTTCCAAAGAATAGCAAGGAGAGATAAGAAAGCCTTCCTCAGTGATCAATGCAAAGAAATAGAGGAAAACAACAGAATGGGAAGGACTAGAGATCTCTTTAAAAACTTAGAGATACCAAGGGAACATTTCATGCAAAGATGGGCACAATAAGGACAGAAATGATCTGGACCTAACACAAGCAGAAGATATTAAGAAGAGGTGGCAAGAATACACAGAAGAACTGTACAAAAAAGATCTTCATGAGCCGGATAATCATGATCGTGTGATCTCTCCCAGAGCCACACATCCTGGAATGCAAAATCAAGGAGGCCTTAGGAAGCATCACTATGAACAAAGCTAATGGAGGTGATGGAATTCCAGCTGAGCTGTTTCAAATCCTTAAAGATGATGCTGTTAAAGTGTTACACTCTATGTGCCAGCAAATTTGGAAACTCAGCAGTGGCTACAGGACTGGAAAAGGTCAGTTTTCATTCCAATCCCAAAGGTCAGTGCCAAAGAATACTCAAACTACTACACAATTGCACTCATTTTACATGCAAGCAAGGTCATATTCAAAATCCTCCAAGCTAGGCTTCAACAGTATGTGAACTGAGAACTTCCAGATGTATAAGCTGGCTTTAGAAAAGGCAGAGGAACCAGAGATCAAATTGCCAACATTGGTTGGGATCATAGAAAAACCAAGAGAATTCTAGAAATATTCTACTTCTGCTTCATTTACTATGCTAAAGCCTTTGACTGTGTGAATCACAACAAACTGTGGAAAATTCTTGAAGAGGTGGGAATATCTGACCAGCTTTCCTGCCTCCTGTGAAATCTGTTTGCAGGTCAAGAAGTAATAGTTAGAAACCAGACATGGAACAATGGACTGTTTCAAAATTAGAAAAGGAGTACGTCAAGGCTGTA
>SJYA01010661.1:0-13445 GCA_006410615.1 Neotragus moschatus
CTTGAGAGTCCCTTGGACTGCAAAGAGATCCAACCAGTCCATCCTGAAAGAGACCAGTCCTGGTGTTCATTGGAAGGACTGATGCTGAGGCTGAAACTTCAATACTTTGGCCATCTCATGCGAAAAGTTGAGTCATTGGAGAAGTCTCTGATGCTGGGAGGGATTGGGGGCCAAAGGAGAAGGGGACAACAGAGGATGAGATGGCTGGATGGCATCCCAGACTTGATGCACATGAGTTTGGGTGAACTCCGGGAGTTGGGGGAGTTGGTGATGGACAGGGAAGCCTGGCACGCTGCAATTCATGGGGTTGAAAGAGTCGGACACTTCTGAGTGACTGAATTGAACTGAACTGAAATATTAAGAATCTAGAAAAATAAAAGCAATAATGAGATAAAACACAAATTATCAATATCAGGAATGAAGGAGATGCCATCACTAAGAATCTTATCAAAATTAAAATAATCTTAAAAAATGATTATGAAACCCTTTTATGCCCTTAAACTCTTTAGTTTAAATAAAATGGAAGAATTCCTTGAAAGCTGCTGCTGCTGCTAAGTCACCTCAGTCGTGTCTGACTCTATGCGACCCCGTAGATGGCAGCCCATCAGACTCCCCCGTCCCTGGAATTCTCCAGGCAAGAACACTGGAGTGGGTTGCCATTTCTTTCTCCAATGCATGAAAGTGAAATGTGAAAGTGAAGTCTCTTAGTCGTGTCCGACCCTCAGCAACCCAGTGGACTGCAGCTTACCAGGCTCCTATGCCCTGGGATTTTCCAGGCAACAGTACTAGCACATAGTGCCAAAACTGCCTCAAGAAGAAATAGAGGATCTGAAGAGCCCTATACCCTTAGCAACAGTTACTTTTTATTAAGTATCTTTCCACAAAGGAAATTGCTGGCATAAATGTCCTTATAGGTGAGATTCAGCAAATTTTTAAAGTACAACACATATTAGTTCAGAAAGTAGAGGAGAAGGAAACATTTCACAACTTATTTTATAAAATGTGATTGCTAAAACACTAAAACCAGAGAAACAGATTATAAAAACTAACAATACACACAAATAATAATATGCCATGATCATATTTATCCAGTGCAGGCAAGGTCAATTTAACCTTACAAAATAAATAAATCTGCTATGTTAAAAAAAATGTGCACAATCTTCAATAAATGCAAAAAGAGCCCACATTGATACCAATCTCTGCAAAACACAGAATAAATGAAACTTTTTAAATCTGATAAAGGTCATCTGTAAATCATCTGTAACATCATATTTAATGGCGAAGGAAACCCATTCATCCCCAGCATAGCAGAGTGCCTGGCCAGAGCAGCAAGACAATGAACATACACATGGCACATGCACTGTTGGCAGTGCCATGCATCGCATTCAATGGCACACAATAATAAATAATACAGAAATAAATTTAGTAAAGCAATTATAACACCTTCAGTTCAGTTCAGTTTACTTGCTCAATCATGTGCGACTCTTTGCGACCCCATGAATCGCAGCACGCCAGGCCTCCCTGTCCATCACCAACTCCCAGAGTTCACTCAGACTCACATCCATCCAGTCAGTGATGCCATCCAGCCATCTCATCCTCGGTCATCCCCTTCTCCTCCTGCCCCCAATCCCTCCCAGCATCAGAGTCTTTTCCAGTGAGTCAATTCTTCCCATGAGGTGGCCAAAGTACTGGAGTTTCAGCTTTAGCATCATTCCTTCCAAAGAACACCCAGGACTGATTTCCTTTAGAATGGACTGGTTGGATCTCCTTGCAGTCCAAGGGACTCTCAATAGTCTTTTCCAATACCATAGTTCAAAAGCATCAATTCTTCACTGCTCAGCCTTCTTCACAGTCCAACTATCACATCCCTACATGACTACTGGAAAAACAGTGGAAACTATAAAAATTTGCTGAAATAAAGTTAAAAATCTAAAGAAAAGCAGAAATATACATTTTCATGCTTTTGAAGTATCAGCACTTTTCTTTTAGTCCTCCCAAATTGATCAATAGATTTTACAGAGAATGAAGCAAATTACAGCAGGATTTTGTTTCATTAATTTGTAAGCCATATTTTTGTGCCAAAACTTAGAACTGCCAAAACAGTTTTGAAAAAGGTCAAAGTATAATTCAACATAAAGCTTCAGAATCAAGTGTGTTAATTTGACATAAATATAAACAAATAAATCTTTGCAACAGATCCATTTTCCCAAATACAGTCATAATTGTTAATCATTTTCAACAAATGTTAACATAGCAATTCAATGAAGATAATTATTTTTAATAAATTGGATATATGCATGCATTTACATAGAATAAAATTAATCTCAGCTTCTGGTTTACACTACATTATTGCTGTTCAGTTGCTAAGTCATGTCCAATTCTTTGCAACCCCATGGACTGCAGCATGCCAGGCTTTTCTGTCCTTCATTGTATCCCTGAGTTTGCTCAAATTCATGTCCATTGAGTCAGTGATGCCATCCAACCATCTCATCCTCTGTCGTCACCTTCTCCTCCTGCCTTCTATCTTTCCTAGCATCAGGGTCTTTTCCAGTGAGTTGGCCAAAGCATTGGAGCTTCAGCTTCAGCATCAGTGCTTCCAATGAATATTCAAGGTTGATTTCTTTTAGGATTGACTGGTTTAATTATATATGAAAAGTCATTTAAATGGATCAGACACTTAAGTTTAAAATCTAAAATCATGAGGTTTCTAGGAAAAACATCTTTGTGATGGAAGGGCAGACAAAAATTTATTTGAAGACAATCTCAGATATAATAAAATACAATAAACTGGACTTTATAAAAATTAGCTCCTCAGTCCATCAAAGGACTCTCAATAAAATGAAAAGGCAGACCACAGGCTGACAGATAACATCATTTACATAGGTCCCTGAGAAAAGATTTTTTTCCTAGAATAAAGAATTTCTACAATTAAAAATAAATTAAAAAGGAAGAAACATAAAAGCCAACAAGCATATTTTTCTTTCTTGACATTAAGAGCTAATCATCAATAATCATTAAAAAATTAACATTTAAATCACAAAAGATACCGTTTCTAGAAAAAGCTAAAGTTACTATGCCAAAATTTTGCTGATGATGAAAGCAGTCAGAGTTCTTATATATTTCTTTTGAGAGTGTAAAATAGTACAGACAGTTGTCAAACTCTTGGAAGTGTCTTACAAAGTTGAATATACAATCATCCACAGATCAAATTATTCCACTTAGAGTTTTACCCATGGGAAATGAAAACACAGGACACAAAGAGATTTTTGTAAGAATATTCAGAGTGACTTTATTTACAATAGAAAAAAAATCCAATATCCATAACAGGATAATGGATGAATAATTGTGAAATATTTATATAATGAAATGTCATTCAGCAATGTGCAGTTTGTATAAAATATATATTACATAATATATATGTATATTATATATACATAAATATGGATGTACATATATATATGTATATAAGCAATACATAGAATGATATGCATAAATCTCAAAACTTTGATATTGAGATAATAACTTCAGATTTTAAAAGTACACTTTGTAAGATTTTATTCTATTATAGGAAAATGTTAATCTATGGTCATAGAAACCAGAACAGGCAGTGATTTCTGGGTAGAAGCTAGAGGTCAGCTTTTTGGGGGAGGTGATGCCATGTGGGAATATTTCTGGGTTGTTGTAAATGCCCTCTATCCCCATTAGGGAGGGGTTACTTGGGAACATGCTTATGCTAAGGCATATTGCAATGTCCATTTATGTCTGTGTATTTCATTACATGGAACTGTTAGTCTGCACAGGCTACCACAAAAGAATACCACAGATCAGGTGCCTTAAATAGCAAAAATGCATTTTCTCACATTTCTAGAAGTCCATGATCAAGGGTGTCTTCAGAGTTGGCTTTTGGTGAAGCCTTTTCTTGGTTTGCCTTCTCTGTGCCCTCAATATGAATGTTCCTCTGTGTGCTTATGGAGAGGGAGATCTGGAATCTTCTTTGGACTTCCCTGGTAGCCCAGATGGTAAAGAAACTGCCTGCAGTTCAGGAGAACTGGGTTCAGTCTCTGGGTCAGGAAGATCCCTTTGAGATGGAAATGGCTACACAGTGCATTACTCTAGTCTAGGGAATCCCATGGACAAAGGAGCCTGGAGGGCTACAGTCCATGGAGTTGTAAAGAGCGGATACAACTGAGTGACTAGCCCTTTCACGTGTTCCCTTCTTAGGAGGGCAGTGTTTCCATTGAACGAGGGCCCTGCCCTATGACTTCATTTAATCACCTTCTTTACATTGCAGTGTTATGGCTTCACCAAGGGAATTTTGGCGACAGCAAAATTTAGTCCATAAGAGTAACTTATAGACTTAAAAAAAAAATGCTAAACCAGAAACAGATGCTAAACAAGCAAACAAAAAATGCTAAACAAAAAACAGAAACACACAAGCAAAAAAAAAAATTATATTTTTTGAAAATTTTTATTTCTAGTCTAGTGATAGACTTTATAATATTCATCCACATTTTTTATAAACAAATATAACAAAAAATGTTCTGAAGTGTTAATCATGGGAAGTAGATGGAATAGTCTGAAATTAACATCCCTGAGATATTTTGACTATACTGGCCTTACTGGCCATAATATTTAGTTTGGGAAGGAGTCAGGTATGAGGTAGCCTCTCTTTAAATAAGGCTTTTGATTTGTCTGGGTTATGAAAGCCACAGTCACTACTATAAACAGCAATTATCACTCATCTTTTTATCCTTCTGACATATCAGAGTTCTTTTCCAAAATTTCATATCAATCACCGACCTCCATCTATTACACATATAACAAACTACTATTTGGTAAAATCTAATTCGGACTGAATGACTAACACACAACACAACACACACACAATTCAGTCTCATAGAGTCAAAGTTACAAGAAATAAGCTCTCGAGGGCTGGGCCAATTTACGAAGTTTGAAATGTCAGTACCTCCATTTTCCTTCTTTTCCAAAGGAATCATTTTGAGAGACCCATGGGAAATGCCTTCCCAGGCTCCCTGCCATGAATGTCTTCTGTGCTACACCTAGAAAAGGCAAAATCTTTTCTATTTCTGCACCACACACATAGTGAGCATGTCCTCTGTTTCCAAACACCGTGCTGAGTACTGGAGATAAGAGGTGAGCACGCTTTTTGCCTTGGGAACACTGACACATAAACAGATTCTTCCATGAGTTGTGATGGGTGCCCACAGAGACAGGACTATGAAATGCTGCCTTTGGCTGACAAGAGAGCAGATATGTGAGATTCAGATGTTAGGCTGCACTAGAGTGTGCTTGACAGGGATGCAGTGAAGAATGATATGATAGAGAACTTCAGGCATCAAGAAGAACATAAAATCCCGCAAGGCTTGGAGAGAGCATGGCACAGTTCTAGAACTCAACAGATCAGTACGCTTTTGAGGCAGACAAAAAAGAGTAGGGAGATGAAAGTTAGGGAGAAAACAGATTATGCTAAGGGTGTTGAATATCATGCTTAGACATTTGAGCTTTTTTTTAGACATTAGATAGCTCAAGGGAATTTTAAAGCAGGATTGTATAATTAGATTTCTGTCTCATAAAGTCTGCTGCTGCTAAGTCGCTTCAATCGTGTCTGACTCTGTGCAACCCCATAGACAGCAGCTCACCAGGCTCTGCCATCCTTGGGATTCTCCAGGCAAGAACTAGACTGTTACCAATGTGGACAGTGTGGCCAAAGGGACTGTAGCTATGAAACCGTGCAGTTCGATTGTAAAGAGGCCAGTATTAGAGTTCTTTGTGATTATGTCGTTATTGATTCGATATTTAACAAAATACAAGGAAGCAGCTAGGTGAAAAAGCGTATCAGAGAGTATGTATCTTATAAACATCATGAGCTTCTAGGCATGTCTCCTGTTTACTCAGTCTTCAAAATCTTTNGCCATCCTTGGGATTCTCCAGGCAAGAACTAGACTGTTACCAATGTGGACAGTGCGGCCAAAGGGACTGTAGCTATGAAACCATTGTCATTGTGCAGTTTGATTGTAAAGAGGCCAGTATTAGAGTTCTTTGTGATTATGTCGTTATTGATTTGATATTTAACAAAATACAAGGAAGCAGCTAGGTGAAAAAGCGTATCAGAGAGTATGTATCTTATAAACATCATGAGCTTCTAGGCATGTCTCCTGTTTACTCAGTCTTCAAAATCTTTGTGTGTGTTAGTTGCTCAGTTGTGTCCGATTCTTTGAGACCCCATGGACTATATAGCCTGTGAGGCTCCTCTGCCCATGGGATTTCCCAGGCAAGAATAACTGGAGTCAATTGCTGTTTCCTTTTCCAGGGGATCTTCCCAACCCAGGGACAGAACCCACATATCCTGCATTTCAGGCAGATTCTTTATTGTCTGAGCCACCAAGGAAGCCAAATAATCAAGATAATAATTTCACACTTTTATTAGACGTCTTGTAACATCAAAAGCATTTTCTTGTATATTTGCTTATGTCTGTCTCACAAAAACTTCTGTAAAACAGACAAGAAAAGAAATGGAAAGAGTGACTTGCATTGAAAGCCCAAGACTAACCAGGGGCAGCATTGACGGTAGTCTTCTAATTCCTAGTTTAGTATTTATTCCAGTTCACTGCACAGCCTTCTATTATTAACTGTTCTTTGGCAATGACTAACAAGCATCTTCTTTATTTTTCTGTAACTCCTCAAATCCTGTTTACCCAGTATGAGGCCCATTGATCCTCCCTTTCTGTGGGTGACTTGGTGACTGTTGGGGTTTTGAAAGTTAGGCTTCTGCCTGGCACTGCTCAAGGTCATTTGTGTCATATAGTCCCATAATGTGTGTGTCCTAGACCCTGGGAACCAACTTCTTGAAGGTGTTCCTCTTATCCTTGGACTTGAACAAATTGAAGAGGACTCTAACAAGCAGAAGGTTTCTCTTCAAGGACAAGACTCCATTGTAACTCTTAATATAGATACTTAGATTATACTCTAGTGTTTTATTTATTTATTTTTATTTTTAATGGACCTCAAATGCAATTGTATTATCTATTACCTGTGGTCATGAATATATATTGATCTGTGGATTATTCTCTTTTAAACTTTTTTTAATGAATAATGTATTTATTTGAAATAGTAAATGATTAACAAAATGAAGCAGGGCAAAGGCAAACACAGTTGCCAAGAGAAAGCACTGGTCATAGCAAACACCCTCTTCCAACAACACAAGAGAAGACTCTGCACATGGACGTCACAAGATAGTTAATATTGAAATCAGATTGATTATATTCTTTGAAGCCAAAAATGGAGAAGCTCTATACATTCAGCAAAAACAAGGTCAGGAGGTGACTGTGGCTCAGATCATGACCTCCATATTGCAAAATTAAGACATAAGTAGAAGAAAGTAGGGAAAACCACTAGGCCATTCAGGTATGACCTAAATAAAATTCTTTTTGATTATACAGTGGAAGTGAGAAATAGATTCAAGGGATTAGATCTGATAGAGAGAGTGCCTGAATAACTATGGAAGAAGGTTTGTAACATTATACAGGAGGTGGTGATTAAAATGATTCCCAAGGGGGAAAAAAAATGCAAAAAGGCAAAATGGTTGTCTGAGGAGGCCTTACAAATTAGCTGAGAAAACAAGAGAAGCTAAAGGCAAAGGAGAAAAGGAAAGATATACCGATATGAATGCAGAGTTCCAAAGAATAGCAAGGGGAGATAAAAAGCCTTCTTAAGTGAACAATGCAAAGAAATAGAGGAAAACAATAGAATGGGAAAGACTAGAGATCTCTTCAAGAAAATTAAAGATACCAAGAGACTATTTCATACAAAGATGGGCACAATAAAGGACAGAAATGGTACGGACCTAATAGAAGCAGAAGATATTAAGAAGAAATGGCAAAAATACACAGAAGAACTATACAAAAAAGATCTTAATGACCCAGGTAACCACGATGTGTGATCACTCACATAGAGCCAGATATCTTGGAGTGTGATGTGAAGTGGGCCTTAGGAAGCATCACTATGAACAAACCTAGTGGAGGTGATGGAATTTTAGCTGAATTATTTCAGATCCTAAAAGATGATGCTGTGAAAGTGCTGCACTCAGTATGCCAGCAAATTTGGAAAACTCAGTAGTGGCCACAGGACTGAAAAAGGTCAGTTTTCATTCCAGTCCCTAGGAAAGACAATACCAAAGAATGCTAACTACTGCACAATTGCACTCATCCCACATGTCAGCAAAATAACTCTCAAAATTGTCCAAGCTAGGCTTCAACAGTACGTGAACCAAGAAATTGCTGATGTTCAAGCTGGATTTAGAAAACACAGAGGAGCCAGAAATCAAATTCCAACATCTTTTGTATCATAGAATAATCAAGATAATTCCAGAAAAAAGACATCTACTTCATTGACTGCACTAAAGCTTTCGAAAGTGATGCATGGGATCACAACAAACTGTCGAAAATTCTTAAAGACATGAGAATACCAGGCCACCTGACCTGCCTCTTGAGAAATCTGGACGCAAGTCAAGAAGCAACAGTTAGAACCAGACGTGGAACAACAGACTGGTCTCAAATTGGAAAAGGAGTACCTCAAGGCTGTATATTGTCACCCTGGTTATTTAACTCCTATGCAGAGTACATCACTTGAAATGCCAGGCTGGATGAAGCACAAGCTGTAATCAAGACTGCCTGGAGAAATATCAATAACCTCAGATATGCAGGTGACACCACCCTTATTGCAGAAAGCAAAGAGGAACTAAAGAGCTTCTTAATGAAGCTGAAAAAGGAGAGTGAAAAAGCTGGCTTAAAACTCAGCATTCAAAATATGAAGATCAAGGCATGCAGACCATCACTTCAAGGCCAATAGATGGGGAAACAACAAAAACATTGAGAGACTTCATTTTCTTGGGCTCCAAAATCACTGCAGATGGTGACTGCTTCCATGAAATTAAAAGACGTTTGCTCCTTGGAAGAAAAGCTATGACAAACCTGGACAGAATATTAAATAGCAGAGACATTACTTTTCCAACAAAGGTCCATCTAGTCAAAGCTTTGGTTTTTCCAGTGGTCATATATGGATGTGAGATTTGGGCTATAAAGAAAGCTGAGAACTGAAGAATTGATGCTTTTGAACTGTGGTGTTGGAGAAGACTCTTGAGAGTCCCTTGGACTGCAAGGACATACAACCAGTCAATCGTAAAGTAAATCAGTCCTGAATATTCATTGGAATGACAGCTGAAGCTGAAACTCCAATACCTTGGCTACTTGATGTAAAGAGCTGACACATTAGAAAAGACCCTGATGCTGGGCAAGATTGAAAGCAGGAGATAAAAGGATGACAGAGGACAAGAAGGTTTGATGGCATTATCAACTCATTGGACATGAGTCTGAGCAAGTTCCAGGAGATGGTGAAGGAGAGGAAAAGTTGGTGGGCTGCAGTCCATGTGGTCACGAGTCAGACATGACTGAGTGACTGAACAACAACAACAACCAATTTGTTTGAAATGGGATCATAAACATCCATGAATCCATAGATCAAGGCAAGACTCTGACAGCACTGTGACGATATCTCTTGAATCATTTAATCACCTGATGGACTGCAAGGAGATCCAACCAGGCCATCCTAAAGGAGATCAGTCCTGAGTGTTCATTGGAAGGACTGATGTTGAAGCTGAAACTGCAATACTTTGACCACTTGATGTGAAAAACTGACTCATTTGAAAAGACCCTGATGCTCAGAAAGATTGAGGGCAGAAGGAGAAGGGGATGACAAAGGATGAGATGATTGGATGGCATCACCAACTCAACAGATATGAGTTTTGGCAAACTCCAGGAGTTGATGATGGACAGGGGGGCCTGGTGTGCTGCGTTTCATGGGGTTGCAAAGAGTCGGACATGACTGAGCAACTGAACTGAACTGAACTGAACTAACCTCAAGACTCCATCATTCCAAATATTCTATTGGACAAGTTTCTCTAACAGTTGAGGTAACTGAGTACCTGAAAGGGACAAGAGACTTGTCTTGTTCATGATTAATGATCTGTGATATAAAAATCAATGATCTTTGGGGATTAGGGGGCTTCCTGAAAACAAAGTTATAAATTTTCTGGAAAATGCTGATTTTTATACTTCCACACTTAAACTTGATAAGAGGAAATGAATTCTCCCCTGAGAATGATTATAAATCTAGTGCATTTTGACACGTGCATCTATGTATTTGAGCATATGTATGTCTGTGTCTGAGTGTGAAGTGTACGTGTGTGTGTGTGTGCACACGCGCATACAAGAAAGAGAGATTCCAACTTCAGGAGTTCCACTTTGCAGAACAAAAATGCTCTTCACTGATATTTATTCACACATACTCACATACTAGTAATATTTGAATTATCTTTTGAGGTTGACAAAGTTTTTAAAATTTCATTTCTTTATGTGGATGCTCTAAGGTTAGTAATTGAATTTTCTTTCCATGGATTCTAGGTGACATTTAAACTGGTGTGTTCTTTTTTCTGTGTCCCAGGGCAGGTGAGTCTGATCTCAGACCCCTCAGTGATATCCCTTCTTCTAGCAGTTCACTGAGTTGGGAATGTGTTCCCACGGATACTGCATCTCCGTCTTTCTTACTGATTTCTCTGTGGCCCCTCCCTTTACGTGCAGAAACTGTTCAATCAGCACTCAGTCTTCTTCAGGAAGGACTCCTCTGTAGATTAGGGTTAGATTCCATGTGTCAGTAGGAGGAGGCGGGTTCAGTGTCTTCCAAAGCTGCCAGCTTGGACCTCTCATTATTTTATATTGTAGACAGAGGTATCCCAGTTCTTTTCATTTCAGAAAGTGTAACTGAAATAAATATAATGACTCTCACATGGAGTGAGGGATTTTCAATATGCCAGTTTTTGATATGGTGCTTTACAGATTTTTAACTCAGTTAATCTTCATATCAACTACACAGCATAAACTCGGTTTATACTTATCAATAACTTTGGCAATATTAATCAGTAAATATCATCAGCATTAAACAGATGAAGAAATTAAAGCAAAGATTATTTGAGTGACCACCCCCCATCCTAAAGCTGTGCACTTGACTGGTAAATTATAATTCTGGGGTTTGAACCTAGGCATTCTGGCTCAAGGGATTTTCCAGGTGGCACTGGTGGTAAAGAACCCACCTGCCAATGCAGGAGATATAAGAGACGTGGGTTTGACCCCTGGGCCAGGAAGATCTCCTGGAGAAGGCCATGGCAACCCGCTCCAGTATTTTGGCCTGGAGAATCTCCATGGACAGATAAGTCTGGTGGGCTACAGCCCATGGAGTCAAGAAGAGTTGGGCACGACTGAGGCAACCTAGCATGTTTGCACGCAATCTGGCTCCAGAGTCAGGCTCTTAATGACTGATGCTGTCTCATCCATCATTATCCAACCTGTAAACTTTAACTTTTGACTGAAAATATGGCATTTAATTATTTGCTTTTTAAGCCTTATACCCCTGCAGTCCATGGGGTCGCAAAGAGTCAGACATGACTGGGCGACTGAACTGACTGATCCCCGGTAACTATTGTAGTTTACTAAAGCCCATTTACCATTATTTCTTTATGTGCAACTCAACAGCTGTGTGAAACAAGTAAAATTACTCTCCTCTGAATCACAGTTGGAAACTGGTGTTGGCTCCGAGTGCTCAAAGGACACAGCCAGGGTCACATTAGCCATTGGCAGCAGTCGGGTGACTGGAAGACGATACACAAGACCCTCAGCTACAGCGAAACTTGTAGGCCGCCAGTTTCTGCTACTCTGGGTGAGTTCTAGGTATAGGCGTGGCTGTCACTTATTCTAACCTCATCCTAATAAAATGATGAACTGGATAAAGCAAAGTGACTCACAGTTCCTCTACAAATAAGCCATGAGTACAGCCCCACTTACAGCCCTGGGACCAGCTCTCCTGGAAATGGGAGGATGTAAGTTCTGGCAAACTTTGGAGATAAGCAAGTGAGAACAGCACCTTCAGCTCCCACAAGCCAGCAAGTTGGTGTGAATAGAAACAATGGTGTTCACAGTGCCAGGACCCAGAAGGATTAAGGCCCTCAAAGGGAATTATGTGGTTCCTTGTTGAAATTAACTGTGAAAAGTGTTGATAGGTGCCATTTAATTAAAAATGCTATATCAACCTCATGGTTGTTAACTCTCGTAAGTTAGCTTCACTTCTATGTCAGGTTAAATATAGCTTTCCTTTGCCATTGAGATCACAGAGTGATCCATTTCACATGCAAATTATATGCAGTTAACTTTAAGTGTGCTGAGCTATGCTACTGCTGATTTATTTCAAGTTTAAGGCCTGTTGTGCAGCCTTGCTGAAGTTGCACACACAATTTAGGGGTAACTTCAATCACTAATGAGTTCAGCTCTTTCTTTTTCAGCAGTTTTCTCCTACACCGTTAGCCATTCAGTCACTCCCAACTACAAAATCCAAACCCAAATCTGCTGGTTGCTTGACATTTCCTAGAGCCTGGCAATCAGTTGTTTCTCCCTTGATGCTGACAAAAGCTTTCAGTTGAGTAGTATCACAGTTTCTCTTTACAGAGGAATGTACCAAGGCTTCAAGAAATTTAGATGCTTGTCTGAGGTCACACAGTGAATGTTAGTCCTCTCTGATGAAAATGTAGGAGTTTGAGGCTTTCTCTTCTGCAGGGCACTGGGTCTTGAAGAAAAAAGATGCAGATAATTATGCCAAATGTAGTTAAAAGCCAGTACATACAAGAGTGTGATGCAATTCAGATGCTTCTCTATCCTGCTCTTGTTATTTCTGAGATAATTTTCTTACTGCCTCCCTTTTAATCCTCTCATACTGACCAAGGGTCAGATAAAGGTCGCTCTCCTCAACATGATTTTTACTATCTGGCTCTTTTCTATCCTGGAAATCTTAGTCCCCACTGTTACCCTGTATGCACTGTAGCTTCCATCACAAAGCAGAATTGTCATTCCAAACATAGCCATGTTTTCTCCTGCCCCTGCAGGCATTATTCTTCTGACTGCCCTGCTGCCTCTGTTCCCTATATCTGGTGAAAATCATTACCTGTGATTATTCAATCGTATGTCAGCTAATTAAAGGCACACTTTTGATTCTTTCTCTGTTCAAGTATAGCAGCAGGAACTCAAGGTCCAGATAGGGTGACCAGTTGACCTGGTTTACCAAGGGCTAAGTAGTTTTCCTAGAGTTAAGGATTTTCAGTGCTCAAAAAGGATGCTCGGAGGCAAATAGTTGTTCACCCAGGATCTAGAGGAATATGCAGACCTTAATAGCACCTTCATGCACCTGAGTATTTAGATGGTGTCTTCTCTATGGTATTGCCTCTCTATGGTTGATATCTCAGGATTTATCTCATTGCTCTGTTTCATTATGAAATGTCCATCTCCAGGGAAGATAATAAAACCTCTTGGGGGAGAGCAGAGGATGTG
>SJYA01010663.1:0-12845 GCA_006410615.1 Neotragus moschatus
CCGCTGAAAAGCAGCGCTGTACGTTGGAGCTGCCGTTGACCGAGGTGAGAAGCCTGTGGACTAAGTGAGTGGGCGTTTTGTTGCCATCGTTGTGGGGTGTGGAGGAACAGCTCGGTTTGGGACATATTGAGACTGAGATGATCAGCGCTTCTCTTGATATCTGTAGCTTCATATCTGACGCTCTCTTAATATCTGCAGCCTGAACGAATTTGTGGACCAATGCCTTTATCACAACCTCCCTTAAAAATGTGTGTCTCTTATTAGATTATACAATCTTTGAAGGGCCAGGACCATAACTTTGTTTTAGATGCCTTGCACAAATTTGGTGTTTAAGTAACAATTGCAAAATTTACATCGACTTTAAAAGAAAAAGAATATCCTTGTTTAAATCTCCTGAATCTGTGTTTGGCAACACTTAAAACACTCCTCTACCCCCAATACGAAGACACCTCTGGAATTGCCAGTGACAACAGAAATTTAGTGTTTTTCTTTTTTTAACCAAAAAAGGTCACGTTTCCATGATGTGATCAGTTTCCAGGGGAACGAAGCTCCTAAATAAATGCTTATCTTAAAGTTCTGGTTCAATTGTTGGGGAGAGGAGGAAAAAAATGCCCCCCTGGCCAACACACTGGTTTGTGTGAATCTCAGCTCAGTGAAACCTTTCAGGCATATAATTTAGCTTTTCTTTGGCCTATGTAGTAAATGCTTCATTTGTTCATGAATTCTGGCCTTGTTTTAATTATGCGATGCTCTGAATGTAGTTTTATGAAGCACAAAAATAAGACTGTCGTTCTGAAAACACAGAAGATTTGTGTGTTTCCCCTAGAATGAAATGGTGGTATCTTTTTCCCAGTTCACAGCTCTGTGGGTTTGCGGTTGGAATTCCAATCCAGCAAGGGACACAGTGGTGAAACTGGGGGGAAGGGTTTGTGTGGGCGGGCGGGAAGGGACAGCTGAGCCCAGGGCAGAATTTACCCTCAATTCTGAATCGATACATTGATGGCCACTGACGCATAACGTGCTCTTCCCACCAAGAAAGCCACTGATTGATAAGCTTTCTTCCTGTTACCTTCTGAGGACCATCCTCTTTCATTCCACTTCCAAGACAATTGATCTCTCCCCCTAAATACAGGCTGTACAGCCAGAGAGCAGGTCGGGACTCTTAACAATCAGAAGGCTGTTCTGTTGTTGTTAAAAATCTTTGCAAATATACGCATCTGAATATCCACAAGTTAGCAGACTAGCAGAGACGCCAGCGGCTATTTCATAGCTTTCAATTTTTATCAGCACATAGGCCAGTGCAGGTTGGATCCCTGGGTCGGGAAGATCGCCAGGAGGAGGGTATGGGAGCCTGCCCCAGCATTCGTGCCTGGAGAATCCATGGACAGAGGAGCCTGGCGGGCTACAGGCCATGGGGTTGCAAAGGACACGACTGAGCTCGTATGCAGGCAGACAGGCAGAGAGAGCACTCCTTATTTCAAATTCCAGTGATACAACCAACCAAAAATGGAAATTTGCTGTGTAACAAACACAGATGAAAACTTCGTGGCTTAGTCTAAGAAAACGAATGCACTTAATTCCAAATGGACGATAAGCGACAGTTTTTAGATCTTCTGAGAGGTTACTGTAACTTCAAAATACCACCCACAGGCCTGGCTATATTAAATACCTGCCATGTTGCCAACACAGACCCCATCTCCTGGATCAAATTTGACTTTGGAACTCATTCCACTCCAACTGAGGTGCTCTCCCAAAGAGCGTGCAATTAAAAAAAAAAAATAGAGTTGGTCAAGCACAATTCTTAAACTTTCCTGCCCATTTTTTAGGACAGGAATGGACTGATTGCCTTAAATTTTTATGGTTAAATAAGTTCAAGGGTCGGTTATCAGAGACAGAACTGGTTTACTTGACTACTTTGGGGATTTGGATGTATCAAGAGACTTCTATTCAGAGATGGGATACTCAGTCCTTCATTCTCTTCCCATAAATAACATGGTCTTTTCTCAGTCTGGGCAACGGGCTGGCTTTGGATGCCCATGGAAATGGAGCGTGACCACGCAGAACTCAGAACGGCCTGGGGAGCCCAGGACCAGCGACAGGCAGCCGCAAGAGGCCCCGCTCAAGCAAGTCAGTAGCTTCTCAGATAGTCCTGAATATTGGTGTCCTTGACCCGAGACAAGGACTCTGGGCTCCAGGCGCAAAGATTTGATGGTCGTGTCCCTGGGCCACCTAGACTGACTCTCCTTGAGTCTGGACAACTTCCCCAACACTTGGCCTCCCCACCTAGAGCCCTGGGTGCTTGCATTGTAACTGTGGGTTTTTTGAACCTGTCTCTCGCTAGACCACAGACTCCCTGAGGCCAGCGACCTTATGCTGTCCACGACCGTGGTCACGCCTCACCTGTGTGTGGAAGCGTCACACTCAGTAAAGGTCTTATGTCTGTGTGCACGCTAAGCTGCTTCTGCCATATCCGACTCTGTTGACCCCATGGACTGTAGCCCGCCAGCCTCCTTTGTCCTTGGGATTCTCCAGGCAGGAACACTGGAGTGGGGTGCCATTCCCTTCTCCAGGGGACCTTTCCAACCCAGGGGTTGAACCTGAGTCTTCTGCATTGCAGGCAGACTCTTTTACTGTCTGAGCCACCAGGAAAGGCCAAAGATTTGATGCCAGCATGCATCTGAAGACTCACTTTGAATTCAACAGAAAGTTTATTCAGTAGGCTCCTGAACTGTTGCATTTAGGGAAGGGGCATTTAAAGGGCAATTTTTCTAACTTGAAAGAGCAGTTCTTGGAATAAAAATTTACAGGAAGGACAAGAACGCTGATGGCATGAGCCTTAACGTACAAACCTCATGATCTCCCCAACTCTGTCCAGAATGTCCGGCTACTGACTAGTGTTCACAATATCATTCCTGACACCACCTGCTGCTGTCAGATTAATGCGATACTTATTTTCCTGAAGAAAAATAACATCCGGACAGCACCTGGCACATTGTAAATGCTACATAAATGGCAGTCAGAGTTATTATTAGCAACTTGGCAGGGAAGCTAGCTGTCATTAAGACAATTATACTGACAACCACGTAATAATAATCAGCCCACCTAATTTTTTCCTGTCTCTAATCTCCACTAGAGATTCTTGACTCCCAAATTTTGAAAAATATTGTTGCTTAAAAATCCATTAATTAAAGGAATAAGTGCCTTAAAGCACAATGTACCAACTTTTATTTCCTTCTTCACTCAAAGAGTTCTTTTCTGGGTTCCCAATACAAACAAACTCTCAAAGTTAAAAGTAAATGCTCTTTTTTTTTTTTTTTAAGATCAAAAGAACCTGCCTTTCTTTGCACAGGAAAGAAAACAACTGATCTGGATGCCACTTAAAAGGAAAAAAAAAAATCTTGCTTTTACAAGGGATTACCCCAGCTTGTTGGAAAATAATTTGTACACAGAAGAGTTGGCCCCAGCTGTAAAAGCCCTTTTTACACACACTTTAGTGCAGAAGATAGTTAAAGATTAGCCCAGGCTATTAAAAGTGAGAAATCCAATGCATTCCAATAAAAGCCCATAAACACACTGTATATGAAGCCAGCTACTGAGACAGGCAGATATGTCAGCCTTTTGGAAACTGACTTTATTCTGCTAATGCCTTTCCTCCAGACTCCACTGACCATAAATGCAACCTGTCCAGCTCTGCCTTTGATAAACGGAAGGGCGGATTCATCCGTATGTTAGTCGCCTCCTCTTTTCTGTTGCATAAAACAGATGCCACAGCTGTTACTGTTCTTGCGACAGTTGTTTCTGCCCACAGAAACATGGGCAGGCACCGGGCTACAGTGTGGTGGTTGTTCTAGGGGGACCCACGGCTTGTCCCCTTGTCAGGCCCCCTCAGTGATGGCAGAGCAAGACATGTGCGATCATCCTGCCCCACAAGTGCCCCCCGGCACCCCACCCCGAGCTTGCACTAAGAGAAAAACGGATCCTCTCACCCTCTCTGCAGGGCCATCCTCGGACTGCGTGGGTAACCCAGGAGTTTCAGCCGCCGGGTGAGGATGCTCTGTGCTCTCAGCCTCCTGCGGGAGGTCCACGGGGGCTTTGTCCCGTCCCTTGTCCAGCTTGAAGAGTTTGTCAAAGAAGCTGGAGTCCTTGGGCTTGGCGGGGGCTGCTGCCCCAGACTCAGATGGAGGGTGCTCCGGCCCAGGGGTGGCAGGGAGGCCCTCCGCCTGGGCCGGGGTCTGCCCAGGGGTTTTATCCGGGCCATGCCCGGGTGCAGCTGCCACCGGAAGGGCCATGGGCTCACTCGGGTCTTTGTTCCCTGGAGCTTTATCGGAGCTGACATCAAGCCTCGCGGATCCACTGAATGAATCCGTGGCTTGGTCTCCGGTACGCCCTGGTACAGGCCGAGAGAGTGTCAAGAAAAAACGAGATTTAGCAGCTGGTGCCTGGGGTTTGGCCTCCTTCCCAAGACTCTCGCTGTTGGCCTCTGCAGCCGCGCCGGGCTCCATTGTCTCGGGGGAAGAAGCAGCTACATTATCCTCGTGGATGCTGACTCCCAGATCGACTGTAAAGGCAAACATGAACAGCGGTCATTCACCCCAGCGAGGACATCCAAGGGTCGTGGACGGACTCCCCGCATTTCACATGCAGAGGCGGGGAGACAGGCTGGGGACCCTGCCGGGCCCTGGCCTCTCTGGGGGGCAGAGGTCAGCTGTCCAGGCGTCTTCTGACCAAGGCCAGGAGGAGGAAGTCAAGCAGGAAAGCACCCGCCAGGGGCCATGTGAGGGATACACCGACTGTCTGCTTTTACTCCCACGGATCCTGCGAGAAGCAGGGCATCACGATTTCACCTGGGAGGCAGGCCAGCCATCGTGGGCTTAGAACAATCTCCCGGCCCCGGCCTCCTGTCTGGGTCGGGAGAATTCTTTGCCAGGTCCACCTGGTGCCCTGCAAGGTGTTTGGCAGCACCCCATGAGACACTGAGCGCCCCAGAGTGCCTCAGCACCCCAGAGCACCCCGAGTGGGAAGATCAGAAATGTCTCTGGGTGTTGCCAAAACACGCATTTGAGAAGCGCAAAGCTGGACTGTCTATTTGTCTCTGAGTTACTGAGCTTTTCTCTGCCTCAGCTTTCTGGTAAAATGAGGAGAACAGTGGAGCCTACCCCCATAATCTTGTTACGGAGATTCCATGGGTTGATATTCTCAAAGCACGTCAAGCGGTGCCTGGAGTATAGCAAGTGCCCAACGCACGGCGTCAACATTAGGAGCCGTCGTTGCCGAGGGAGGAGAGCGACAGCCAGGGAAGCTGGGCGTCCTCCCCGCTGCCCCATGGGCAGCCCACTTACTCCAGGGGCCGCGCGCTCTCCGTCTCTCCTGCGCTAGCCTCGCTGCCAAGAAACAGGCAGACTTTAAAAGGGACTACTCAGATGCTTCCATTCTGACGTCTGGAAGTGCAGGTCCAGACGTTGCCACACAAGCGGGTGGGTTACAGCCCCGGCCACAAGACTGCATACGGGTTCTGCCTCTTCCAGGGACGGGCTCTGCCCCCAGAATCCACCCGTTCCTGCTTTGAACTCTGCAAAGACCTCACTGAACCACCTCACTTTCTGGGTCGCTTTTATAAAGCAGTGCGACATTCAGGAGAAAAACACACTGCAAAACCGGGCATCACAGGGGAAGGTCAAGGCCCTCGGCTGCCTGGAGGTCCAGGGACTGAGGGTCCACCTGCCAGTTCGGGGGACACAGGTTGGACCCCCGACCTGGGGAGACCCCACAGGCCACAAGGCAACCCTCAGGCTGAGGCTACTGAAGCCCGTGCACCCTAGAGCCTGTGCTCTGCCACAGGAAAGGCCCCGGCAGCGAGCCGGAGCCCCGCACGGGGGCAGCAGCCCCTGCCCGCCACAGCCAGGGAAGGCACGGGTGTGTGTGCAAAGACGCAGGGCAGCAAAGTCAGCCAATCTTACTTTAAAAGATCAGTACTCTCTAGCCACAAGCTGAGTGACCTTGAGCAAGTCACTGCAAATCTCTGAGTTTCTTTATACGTAAAATGGGAGAAACAGAAGCTCCCATGTAGAGTAGTTGTGATGTTTCAAGGACAAAATTCATACAAAGTATCAGGAACCCTGCCTTTCCAGAGTAGCTGCTTAATAAGTGACAGACAACTGTGACTGTGTAGTTTGGAGTCAACTGTGCCTTAAAATCTGTTTGTAGGAAAGAGAAAGAAGGAAAGCTACAGGCTTCCCTGGTGGTCCAGTGGCTAAGACTGCATGTTCCCACTGCAGAGGGGCCGGGTTCCGTCCCTGGTCAGGGAACCAGACGCCACAGTGGAAAGGTTCTCACACGCCGTAGCTACACAATGCCCCGACAAAGATGAAAGATGCCACACATTGCAACTAAGACCTGGAGCAGCCAAATAAATAAGTTATTTTTTCTTAAAAGAAGAGAACTGAGGTTTCCTTAGGCATACATTGCTTGTACGTAGTAAGAGATACACACATCCATTAGCAATTATTTCTGCCAAACTCTAGTATCTCACAGCGTCTAAAGTCAAGACCAAACAGTAAAGGAGAGAGAGACAGAGAAAGAAAGACAGAGAGAGTGAGCGTGCACACCGGACTCCTGGGCAGATGGTGGCCTCCTCTTCCAGCTTTGAGAGCAGAGCGGAGGTGGCGCAGAGGACCAGCACCAAGCACTAGGGGCCGCCATAAACTCGCGCCTCAGGGAAACCTCCCTGCCCGAACACGGGATGCATCTTCCAGCTCCTGAGCATCATTTTCCTGTGGCCCTGGACTTCACAGTGGTGGTAAATATTATACTCAGAAGGGGGGAGGGAGGGAGGGAGGGGAATGAGGAAGTCACGGATGGATGTGTCGGGACGCCGAGTACACACGTCAGACACTGCAAGTGTCAGAGCGAACGTGGCGACGTGTGGGGACGCCCCAGGCCGGGGGAAGGGGCACAGCTGATGAGAAGGGGGCCGAAGAGTCGAAACAGGGAGGGCTCCTCAAACGCCAAGAACATCGCCCGAGAACATCGCCCGAGCTCTGAGTTTTTGCCTCCCTTCCTTACTCTCTGGCCGGGAGCCAAAGGACCTAGTGCTAAGTAAGAGCATTTTGGTCAGAGAAAAAGTGAAAAAAACCTTTGCAGGGACAGACCTTTAAAAAGTGCCAATGCATTGCTTTGATAAAGGAGCCATTCCTTACACAAAGAACCTGGAGTGAATTTCAGTGCGCCAAGGGTTACAGCAGACGCCAGCCATAAGCACTGGTATCAGAGGGTGGGTTAAGTGTTTTGGTAACTTGTGAGACCTAGGGCTTCTTAGATAGGGCAACTGGTAACTACGAAGCTCTGCCCACCCCCCAAACTTGGGTGAGCATGTATCCAGCCCCATCACTTGCAGCCTCTACTGGTCTTGCTAAGATGCTCACCTCTCAGGTGGGCACATGGCCTAAGCTAGACTAACAAAAATAAATCTTATGATTTTTGCTGAACCTGCTAGGACAGAGTTGTGATCTTTGTGCTGGAGCAGGCAAGCCAGTGAGGGGTACGTCTGGAACTGGCGGCCTTGGCTATCACCTTCGAGAGTGCCTGCCTGAGAATCAACACAGATAAAGCCGCAAGAGACCTGTGGTTGCATCTGGACACCTGGACCCAGCTGTCCCTGAAGCTGATGTACCGTTCCAAAGCCAGTAGATCTTCCTTTTTCTGTTTTTCCACTTACGCCAGCTTTAAATTAAGCACATCCTCTGTGACTGGAGAGAATTTCAGCAACTTAGTATCTACTTCACTTGTTAATTAACAGCAATCTTCTCCTTGAGAAGGTGTCTGCAGGCTCTTCAAACGTATCCAGGAGGCATTTAAGGAGGCATTTAATACGGGATGAAGGAGAGGAAAGAAAATGAAATGCACAAGGTCGTAAGGAACTGGACAGATAAACAAAAAACGAAAACAAACCCATCAACACTTTGCTTTCTCAGTAAAAAGGAAGGAAAAAAATTTACGTGGGGAAAGATATCACAGTCACCCGAGACCTTGGATGAGCATTAAAAAGGCAATAAATCACACTCTGAAGCAGTGACTGACACATGCCCAGTCTGTGAACGACTAGGAAGAAAGCCCACTGGAGCTCCAGGGTTTATAGTCGTGCAGAGAGGGGGATGACCTCCATGCCTTCCTCACATTATTGTGGAAAGAACAGAAAGTTCCTTCTGGGTGACCGGAACGAAGCTTTCATTCCTATGAAAACCTTGGGAGAAGTCCACCTGGAGTCTGGTTTCAGTAAAAAGTTTTCTCACAAAGCAGACAGATGACATACCAAAGAGGTTCTACTTCTCCTGTAATAAATGTGTAAGAGTTTAAGGAAAACAAAAAGAAATCCTGTGAGAACGCAAATGGTGGCTCCCAGCTGTTTAGGAGAGCTGAGAATGTTGGTCTCCTTAGTGCAGAAAAGACATTTTGTATCGTGTGTGTGTGTGTGTGTGTGTGTGTGTGTGTGTGTGTGTGTTGCTTAAGAAAGTCATTTTATCCAGGCACACGGCACCTTAGTGTCACTGAAAAGTACTGAGACTGTGGGTCGGAGGAGCCTGGGTTTAACTCTAAACATGAAATGTCTGGCCTGGACAAGGTCCTTTATATCATGCTTCCTCAATTTTCTTAAAAAAAAAAAAAAAGGCAGGAAAATAATTTTCTTCAAAAGGTAATTGTGAGGACTAAGCACAATGCTTCCTACAAGGCACTTAATGCAGGTGGGTATTTAATAAACATGAGTTGTTTTACTACATTTGTATGTTATTCATCTAATGACCATGTCATTTCCTAAATAGAAGCCTAAGGAAAGGAATTATTCCAATGATTTAACCTGTACACTTGGGGGGGCGGTCTGGAAAGACTTTAAAATAGTAACGATATGGGCTTCCCTGGTGGCTCAGTGGTGAAGAATCCACCCACCAGTGCAGGAGACGTGGGTTCGGTCCCTGATCCAGGAAGATCCCACACGCTGAGCAGCAACGAAGCCCGTGCGTCACAGCTGCTGAGCCCGCGCTCTGGAGCCCGCGAGCCACGGCCTCTGAGGCCTGAGCGCCCTCCAGCCCTGGCTCCGCAGCAAGAGGGGCCGCGCCCACACACCCAGCGGGAGGCGGCCCCCGTGGGCGGAGCCAGAGAACAGCCCAAGCAGCAGCAAAGACCCCGCACGGCCCAAACCGATAAACGCAGTTTAAAGGGCAATGCCACGAGTCCACGGATCTCCAGAAATCCGAGAACCTGGGCCGTGGAAGGTCAAGGATGCTTTTTTCCAAGCACCGAGTAGTCTTAGTCAAGACACACTGCTTCATCAGCAACCCGTTACTGATTTAAAACACACACACATACAAGTTCATACGACACTATTCAGAATTTCTGAGTAACGGCTACCTTTTATTTGCTTTTGTCATGAGCCAAAGCTACACCTTCACTTGGTACAACTGTAAACACAATAGCTGATATTCACTGAATGCTTCCTGCGTGTCAGGCGGTAAAGTGAATGCTGGATGAAACAAGAAATGTTTCTGTATTACAGCAATCCATGCCAGGTACCAAGGTCCCTCCCATTTTACAGGCGTAAAACTGCAGCTCTGAGAACAGACTCACTTTTTAAAAAACATTTGGCTACACCAGGTCNTGAATGCTTCCTGCGTGTCAGGCGGTAAAGTGAATGCTGGATGAAACAAGAAATGTTTCTGTATTACAGCAATCCATGCCAGGTACCAAGGTCCCTCCCATTTTACAGGCGTAAAACTGCAGCTCTGAGAACAGACTCACTTTTTAAAAAACATTTGGCTACACCAGGTCTTAGTTGGGGCGTGTGGGTCTGGTTCCCTGAGCAGGGGTTGAACCCCAGGACCCCTGCATTGGGAGCCCGAGTTCTTAGCCACTGGGCCACCAGGGAAGTCCCTAGAATTCTTTTCTCTTAAGAACTCAATATCCAAACATTTCTAGGGCTGAAGCTAAAAGAGGGAACTAGAAACTGTCGTCATAATTTTATTCATGAACGAAGCGTCTGCTTACAACTCCCCACTCATACGCTGTCATACGCGTCACTATGGTGACCAGTCAGGACAAAAGCCAAGAGGAGATACAACACACACTAATTGCAAAGGGAAACTGCAAACGACGGCAGAGTTCACAGAGCCGTGTAAAGATCACGCACGTGGTTGTTGCTGGATGAGGACCCGGGGGAGTTAGACTAGCTCACCAAAGACGAAGGAAAAGTAGATGATGGCACACTAAGTCTTCACAGGAGAGCTCTCGTGAATATCAAAGGATTACCACGGACCCTGGGGCAGATGGATGAAGACCTCAGTTTTGCAAAAATGACCCCTCTGCGGTCAGGCTGCGGGAGTCAAATGACACTTCAAACAACCAAGGCTTTATGTGTGTGTAAATGCGTTTGTTGTTTTAAAGATCTTGAAATAAAGATTCACGGGTCAGCCGCTTGTGGCTTGAAGGAAGATGTTAGACTTGAAACCTTCGCCGAGTGATCAGACTTCATGCCTCCATCTCCGTGCTAACAGGGCAGGATGTCCTCTCCAAGAGAGTCTAGCAAAAGTGAAAGAAAGGAATAGTTTGGGGGGCAGGAGGGGAGAATTCTCAACTGTCAGCTGAATACGACGTGTCTGAACATTTGGTGACAAAGATGCTGGCTTCAAACGTCACGTGGGCAGAAGGTGACTTACCCTACACTCTCTCTTGAAGCATCCTCTGAAGTCAGCCGTCACTGTGGGGGCCAGACTGCACCTGCGACTCTCAGAACTTTCCGTCCCCTCTGTTCTTTTGTTTATTTTTGGCTATTGGGTCTCTACTGCTGTGCGGGCCTTTCTGCAGCTGTGCTGAGCGGGGGCGACTCCCCAGTTGCAGCACCTGAGCTTCTCGCTGCAGAGCCTAGGCTCCAGAGCACAGCTCAGCAGTCACGGGGCGCGGGCTTAGTTGTCCCGAGGCACGTGGGATATTCCTGGATCACGGATCAAACCCGTGTCTCCTGCACCGGCAGGCGGCTTCTTCACCACTGTGCCGCCAGGGAAGCCTCCCTCCCCCTTTGCGTGTATCTCCTATCTGTCACGAGCTTATAAAAGTCTGGAACACGCAAAGATCACCTATCGCAGAACCAGTCTTTGCCGCAACATGAGCAAATGCTGCCACTCGAAGACAGATGTTTCATTGTTTCTCAATTTACTAGTAACATGCATTTAACACGTGCTTACCTCCCATTCAATTAATGTCTCAATGCGTCCTTTTCCCTGCATTTGTCCCTCATCTTCACTGCAGTATAACGAATCTTTGCAGCCTGGTGTAGCTTATCACTCTTCGTTCACGCTCAGAGAAATACATACAAGCATCCCAGATACAAGTACTAGAAGGCTGTATTTGTCCTTGTTGGTTTTCACAAAAATGGAATTAGGTATCATTTTTGAGTGCTTTTATGTATCACTGTTATGGAGTGAGTGTTTGTGCCCCCCACAGTTCATATGCTGAAATCCTAACTTCCACGGTGATGGTATTAGGAGGCAGAGCCTTTGGGAGGCGATTAGGTTTTGAGGACGGAGCCCTCATCAACGGGACTGGTGTCCTCACATAGGAGGTCCCGCCTCCACCACGTGAGGATGCCGTGAAGCGATGACTGGCCGTGAACCAGGACCTTGTCCCTCCCCAGGCAAGGAATCCGCTGGCACCTTCAGCTCGGATTTCCCAGCCTCCAGAACCATGAGGAATAAACAGTTATTGCTTAAGCTTCCAGGTCTCTGGTATTTTTGTTACAGCCGCCCAAACGGACTGAGATAACCTCAGTTCTCCCCTTCCTCAATCAGTACACCCCAAATCTATCTTATCTTTTAAAAATAGCTGTAAAATGTTTCTTAATATGAATATACCAAAGGAGACTTATGGCATTGGCTGATCAATGAACATTCTGATAGTTTCCAAATAATGTTTTTTCCATGTTCATTACAAACAATGCTGGGGAAAACTTCTATGATCAAAAGCCCTACGCTAGAGCTTTACTTCTACAGAGGAGAGCTACAGACGTAGAATCGCTGCACCCAAATTTATGTGCATTGGATTCTTAAAAATAGACACTGCCAGGTTAGTTCCCGAAAAGAGGCTCCGAGATCACATTTCCGACAGCAATATCATAAGTGTCTCTCACCCCCAAGGGTGGCAGGGAAGAGAGGCAGCAGGGACGCTGATCACGCACACGGCATTAAACACCTTTAAATGCTAAGGGAAAGAAGCTTGCCAGCGGAAATCATGGAGCATCTCGTAATGCTCTCAGCTATCAGGACATGAGGTTTGGAGATGGCAAGTGGGAGCAGGTTGAATTCAGCCCGCACGGAACACTGCTAAACAGTGGCAAGCGCTAGTGTTGGACGCTGGGAAGAGCTAGCCAGGAAGTGATATGAGACAGGGGCTCAGAGGAAAAGGACAGGAAAAGAGCCGAATCAGGAAGACTTTGCAACAGTATTGTAAAGCAAAACAAACTAAAAAAATAAAAATTTAAAAAAAAAAAAAGGAAGACTTTGCAGGGACTTCTCCGGTGGCCCAGAGGTAAAGAATCCACCTTGCAACACAGAGGCCGTGGGTTCGATCCCTGGTTGGGGAGCTAAGATCCCACATAGGGCGGAGCCACTGAGCCCACGTGCCACAACCACTGAGCCCCAGCGCCCAAACAGAGGGTCTGGGGGCTGCACGGAAAGACCCCACACGAGGCAACAAAGATCCCTCGTGCCACAGTTGAGACCCAGCACAGCCAAGTAAGTGAATAAATTCTTTAAAAAGGAAGACGTATTCCCCAGAGGGGAGACGCAAATGACCAATGAGCACAA
>SJYA01010665.1:0-13462 GCA_006410615.1 Neotragus moschatus
GGCTCCAAAATCACTGCAGATGGTGACTGCACCCATGAAATCAAAAGACGATTACTCCTTGGAAGAAAAGTTATGACTAACCTAGATAGGATATTCAAAAGCAGAGACATTACTTTGCCGACTAATGTCCGTCTAGTCAAGGCTATGGTTTTTCCAGTAGTCATGTATGGATGTGAGAGTTGGATTGTGAAGAAGGCTGAGCGCCGAAGTATTGATGCTTTTGAATTGTGGTGTTGGAGAAGACTCCTGAGAGTCCTTTGGACTACAAGGAGATCCAACCAGTCCATTCTGAAGGAAATAGGCCCTGGGATTTCATTGGAAGGAATGATGCTAAAGCTGAAACTCCAGTACTTTGGCCACCTCATGCAAAGAGTTGACTCATTGGAAAAGACTCTGATGCTGGGAGGGATTTGGGGCAGGAGGAGAAGGGGACGACCGAGGATGAGATGGCTGGATGGCATCACTGACTCGGTGGGCGTGAGTCTGAGTGAACTCCGGGAGTTGGTGATGGATACAGAGGCCTGGCGTGCTGCGATTCATAGGATTGCAAAGAGTCGGACAGGACTGAACAACTGAACTGAACTGAACTGAAAGAGAGTAGACAAATATTTGCACCTGCACCTTCACTGAGTTTACATTCTATTCTGTGATAAAAAGACAAATAGGAAATATAAGGTAGATCAGATGTTTAAACATGCTATCAAAAAAAATTAATGCTGGTAAAGGAAAATGGAATTTTGCAGTGGGGTGGGCACTGTAATTCTACATAACATGATCAATGATAAAAACAAAGACCTGAAGGAGATGAAGTCAGACATTGCATATTGAGGAAACAGCAGGCCAGACAAAGGGATCATGTCTGGAATATCCAAGGAAGATTTTGTGACTAGAGCTAAACAAAAGCGTGGGAGAAGGAAGCAGTATCGAGGAAAGGTGTGTTGAGTTTGACAAAGTTGTGGACTGCTGCTTTGCATGATCAATATGATGCTAAAGAGTTAACAAGAAAGGAAGTTTTGATGAAGCTTAGATCATGTAAAGCAGCAGTCCTCAAGCCTGTCAGTTCAACACATCTTTCATTATAAATAGCTACAGATGCTAACAGAATTGTTTTAGCAATCACAATATGGCAGTGATGTGAGTTTCTGAAGTTATGAACATCACTTTTTGAATTATCAAACAGCCGGATAATATTACTGAACATTTCAGTATAATAAAACAATTAGAAAGGTACTTTGCTTATAGGTAAAATAGAAATAGTTTATAAGCTTACAAATATAGATTTTTTCAGTTTTATAAAATTGTTACTCTATTTAAAACTATGGAGGAGACAGGGCTATTCAGGAATAAACACATATTGTAGGACTTCTGAGATTCTTAGACCTGACTCAATAAATGTGAGTGGAAGCTCCCTACCTGTCTTTATTGTGTTAATAAAATTATCCCACACTTTCCCAGAGTTCTTGGAGAGCAAAGCCAAAGGTATAGGGCCTTGAAGGGCATTTTATTTTAATCTGACCTAACATATCTTTAAGAGGATTACTGTGGCTACTACACTGAAAGGCAGTCAGGGAGACCAGTTTTGAGCCTATTGCAGCTAAGCAAAAATAACAATGGCTTGGCTGAGGCTTGGAGAAGTAGAAGGGCTGAGAAGTAACTGAGTTTTAGATATATATTAAACATAGACTTGCTAGTAGTAACTTGCTTGTGAGAATGAGAGGAAGAGGAATCAACATGCATTGAAATATTGTAACTCTTTGTGTTTCCCTTATAACAACTAAAAGGATGGAGTTATCATTTACTGAGATAGAAAGTTCTCAAAATGGGTGTCTTGCAAGGCAGGAAATGGCGGTTTGGTTTATGCAAGGTTATGTAATTCTTTTAACAGCCCAAAGAAGTAGCTATTACTATTCCTATTTTACAGATGCTGAACCGAGGCATAGTACCTAGTGAATGTTCTACAAAAATTAAATGGTAGAATCTAGGATACAAATTCAGATTGTAGCACATAATCCTAAATGCTAAATTTTCTTTCAAGGCATTCAATCATATTACTGAAAAAGTCCAATGTAAAAAATGTCTTTAAGCATAGTTGAATTGACGGGCCCAAATGATATTAAAATATGGTATTCTCGCTTCTTCTGAGTTCAACTTCTTTTTTAGTGACTCCAGGTAAGGTTCCTGTAATGATACCAGAACTCTAGATTTATGTGTGGTTATTCTTCTTGACAACTCAACCCTCTTGACTCTGAGACTAAGCATAAATGATGTGCTCAACCTGTGGCCAAGGAGATGTGATGATTTAATGGTCACATATCCACCCTCATCAAAACACATCAGCTGAGCTTTTACAGCAAGAAAATCTCTAAGAAAAATAGAATACTGCTTTCAAAAGGTGGAAAGATAGATAGGTGATATATAAATAGCTAGGTGGCTGTTGGTCAATCACTCAGTTGTGTCCAACTCTCTGTGACCCAATGATATGCAGCACACCAGGCTTCTCTGTCCTACACCATCTCTTGCTCAAACTCATGTCCAGTGAGTCAGTGATACCATCCTACCATCTTACCCTCTGTTATCCCCTTCTCTTCCTGCTTTCAATCTTTCCCAGCATCGGCATCTTTTCTAATGAGTTGACTCTTTGCATCAGGTGGCCAAATTATTGGAGATTCAGCTTCAGCATCAGTCCTTCCAATGAGTATTCAAGGTTGATTTCCTTTAGCAGTGACTAGTTTGATCTCCTGACAGTCCAAGGGACTCTCAAGAGTCTTCTCCAACACCACAGTTCAAAAGCATCAATTCTTTGGCACTCAGTATTCTTTACGGTCCAACTCTCACATCCATACATGACTACTGGAGAAACCATAGCTTTGACTAGTTGGAACTTTGTTGCCAAATAAAGTCTCTGCTTTTTACTATGCTGCCTAGTTTTCTCATAGCTTTTCTTCCAAGGAGCAAGCATCTTTTGATTTTGTGGCTACACTCACCATCTGCAGTGATTTTGGAGCCCAAGAAATTAAAATCTGTCACTGTTTCCATTGCTTCCCTACTGATTTGCCATGAAGTGATGGGACCGGATGGGATAGATAGAACAAATACCCACTAAAGACATCCTAAAAAACACAAGTGCAATGATATATTCATGGTATGTTATCAATATTTCTTTCCATGCTTTATTTCTGTAATAATAATTATATTTCTAATATAAACTGCCAAAAATTTATAAATAGACCAAATATTAACACTTCTATTGACACCAAATATAGCTGTCATTAAAAGTTGTTTGCACACACACATACACGAACTAAAGTTTGTCTCCCAGTAAATGGCACATAGTAGAGATTGAAAAAATATTTTTGTATTAATTAATAGGTAAATAAACTGTGGTTTTAGCTCTCTTTCTTTTTTCTTAACACTTTAACAACTTGTTTTTCACAATATTCTTCTCAAAGGATCCACAGTTTCAAATATTTGAGGACTGTCAGGCACAATGAAGTTAGTGATATAAACCATCAATTCCCAGCAGGAAATGCTTCTGGGAGATACCCAGAACCCAAATAGATTTCTTAGTCACAATCATGGAATGCCATAAAAAGCTCAGCAGTGAAAGTAGTAAAGCATGGAATCTCAGAGCTTGTGCATTTAACCTACTTTTATTGGGCCTGTTTTTAATTTTGTACTGTTATGATTGATTGGTACTATTATATAATTTGATAATGTCCTCATATAAGGACAATTGCACCTGATAATTCTTTTAAGATTACATAAGCATGGTCTAAGTCTTTCAAAGATCTGCATGTAAAACAGTTCTCTTTCTGTTTAAATGCTGAGAAAAATAAGCATGTTTTTGAACATTAACCTAGGTGTCGTATTTCTGATGCCCGTAGGCAAAATTTAGCAGTTGTTTCTAAAAGTTTTTGTTGGAGACATAGTAAACCATCTGTTCTCTTTGCTCCCTGATACTTGGAGATAAGTAATCCCTGGCATCAGAGGCAGCTACAACAGCTGTGATTTTGCTCGTAGTACGCTAGTGGTACTATTAAGATTCCAAAATCCTAGGGTATCATAATGTCTCCCAAGGCCAAATCCATTTAAACCAAGGTCAGTAGATTATTCTCTGAGGATAGACAAAGATAATAGTTAGGAACTAATTACTCTGTTATGAGCACATCAACCTTATATATTGAAATTGACTTTACAGTTAAAGTATACAGTTTCAAACTGAGTAATATAGGCATAAGTCAATTTAATAAATATAGATACTCAAATCAGATACTTTACAATAATCTCACTCTCTAAACTTTTATGAAAAGTATATAGCAGGCATAGAATTTGCTTATTTAACTCTATTTCTCTAAATCATACTTCCTCAATGCCATTGTTCATTTAACTCTTGGTAAAGGCAGTCAAAATCATATTTAATGAGGTCTCCTCTTCTCTGTTTAGAATACAAGACCTTGAGTTCATATTGAGCACCTCTTGTCAAAGCCCTCATGACCTCTTGAAGTTGGGTTTCTGTTGGTTTCATGCCAAGCTTAAGCACATAAATGCTTTACTGTGCCTTCAATGCTTTTAGTACTCTGGCCTATATTTGCCCACTGCAGCCCCCATTCTTCTGCCATCCTTACAGAGGGTCTGCCATCTAAGACTACGTGGTCCCAATACATCTGTAAGAACTAGACAGTTTCATCAATGCACAGCCCTTGCATTGAACATAGCCTTCATCCTCTCACAACTTGTATTTGTTATTTTCTAAAACAAAAGTCTGGTGGAAGTTCTTTTCTGAAGTAATACAACAATTTTGTTTTCAAAGTTACTAAGTCAAAATGACTGACTATCTTCCAGGGATAGGAAAGAGTTTCCTATTATTTTTCATTCTCTTGCAGCTAAACAAATACAAAATAAACTGCCTTCTCACTTCTAGATGTGCTCACAATGCAGAAAAAAAAACATACAATATCTTTTTCAAAATCTTTATTTTGAAATATCAATATTTTTCTTCTGCTGATGTATTTTAGATCCCAAATTATCTGGGATGAGTTACTTATGAGTAGAAATGGATGGTAAATTATATGGCCAGCTTATCTATGAGTCACTTAAATTCCCTTTGTGCTGTAATTCTTTAATTGTGAAGTCATTAATGTTAAGAATCAAAAGTATTCTTTATTCAACCAAAAAATAGAATGTGGGTACTACTGGCTGACTTTAATACTCCAGTAACAGTATAAATGGAGCCTTCTAAAAATTCAGATTTTAGTATATTGATGAACAAAGTTTGGAGAATCTCACTAAACATGGTTCATCATATAGGAGGAATTACTCACATAATGTGTGAAAATTATAATTAGCAAATCATAACTATTTTCCCCTATATTCAAGCAAACAATGTACATGTTTTTAGATTTAATTTTGACCCAGGGATTAGAACAGGCCTTAAAATATTGTACTACTAGATAACTAGAAGTAAAATGGCCCATAACTACAGACATTTAAAACCTTGCCTGAAGAATTAGCTGTCGGCGTGTTCTAATTCTATAAAAGGTTTGGGTAGTAAAACTCATCTCTCATTCATTTTCTTTTTTGGTAAAGAAGACAGACAAGGAGGATTGGAAAATAACTGGTGAATATAAATAACAGTATATGTATTATTCAGTATTAATTCGGCCTGATTATTTCAGTCTACAGCCAGTAGAAATTACTTCGTTTTGATGTAAACATCTATCAATTATATGTGTTCAATCTTGAGAGGAGCAAAGTTTACTAAAAATGAATCTTCACATGGGTAAAGTGTATTTTAGAAAATATGTTTAAAATTCACAGGTCTCAGTCTCCTGTTGAAAGCTATTCTTTTCATCAGCCTTTCACAAATATATACGTCAAGTCAGTTCAGTTTAGTGGCTCAGTCGTGTCTGAACGTTTGTGACCGCATGGACTACAGCTCGCCAAGCCTCCCTGTCCATCACCAATTCCCTGAGTTCACTCAAACTCATGTCCATTGATTCGATGATGCCATCCAACCATCTCATCCTCTGTCGTTCCCTTCTCCTCTCACCTTCAAACTTTGCCAGCATCAGGGTCTTTTGAAATGAGTCAGCTCTTCGCATCAGGTGGCCAAAGTATTGGACTTTCAGCTTCAACATCTGTCCTTCCAATGAACATCCAGGACTGATCTCCTTCAGGACAGACTGGTTGATCTCCTTGCAGTCCAAGGGACTCTCGAGAGTCTTCTCCAACACCACAGTTCAAAAGAACCAATTCTTCGGCGCTCAGCTTTCTTTATAGTCCAACTCTCACATCCATACCTGACTATTGGAAAAACCATAGCCTTGACTAGATGGACCTTTGTTGGTAAAGTAATATCTCTGCTTTTCCCAATATGCTATCTAGGTTGGTCATAACTTTTCTCCCAAGGAGTAAGCGTCTTTTAATTTCATGGTTGCAGTCACCATCTGCAGTGATTTTGGAGCCCTAAAAAATAAAGTCTGCCACTGTTTCCACTGTTTCTTCATCTATTTGCCATGAAGTGATGGGACCGGATGCCATGATCTTTGTTTTCTGAATGTTGAGCTTTAAGCCAACTTTTTCATTCTCCTCTTTCACTTTCTTCAAGAGGCTCTTTAGTTCTTCTTCACTTTCTGCCATAAGGTGGTGTCATCTGCATATCTGAGATTGTTGATATTTCTCCCGGCAATCTTTATTCCAGCTTGTGCTTCCTCCAGCCCAGCATTTCTCATGATGTACTCTGCCTATAAGTTAAATAAGCAGGGTGACAATATACAGCCTTGACTTACTCCTTTCCCAATTTGGAACCAGTCTGCTGTTCCATGTCCATTTCTAACTGTTGCTTCCTGACCAGCATACAGATTTCTCAAGAGGCAGGTCAAGAATTGCAGAGGTATTTGCACCATGTAGTCTTAGATGGCAGATCCTCTGTACGGATGGCAGAAGAATGGGGGCTGCAGTGGACAAATATAGGGAAGTGTGAAGTCCAGAGTACTAAAAGCAGTGAAGGCACAGTAAAGCATCTATGTGCAGCTTGGCATAAGAGCAACAGAAACACCCAACTTCAAGAAGTCATGAGGGCTTTGATAATCAAACCCCATTTCCCCCAGAAGTGCTCAGAAGGCTCCAACAAAACTGTGTGTACCATGACCGAGGGACCTTACAGAGACTGAGACAGAACTGTGTTTGAGCATCTCCTGTGGAGGTATGGGTTGGCAGTGGTCTGCCACAGGGACAGGGGCTGTAGGCGTTGGTATGGCATAAGTCCTCTTGGAGGAGGTCGCCATTAACCCCGCCATAGAGCTACCAGAACTTACATAGGACTGGAAAGTAGACTCTTCGAGGGCACAACAGAACATTATGGACTAGGTCAAAGGAGGAAGGAACAGTGACCCCCACAGAAGACTTGTCTGTGAGTGTCTGGGAGTCCTAGGTGAGGGTGTGGATTGGTGGTGGCCTGCTGCAGGGTTAGGGGCACTGAGTGTAGCATTATATGCATGGGATCTTTTGAGGGAGATCACCATTATCTTCATTTCCTCCACTATAGTTTGGGAACACATCTCCACCCATCAACAGAAAATTGGATTAAAGAATTACTGAGCATGGCCTCACCCATCAGAACAAGACCCAGTATCCCCTTCAATCAGTCTATCCTATCAAGAAGCTGCCATATACCTATCTTTCTCCATCAGAGGACAGACAGACTGAAAACCACAATCACAGAAAACTAACCAATCTAATCACATGGACCACAGCCTTGTCTACCTCAATGAAACTATGAGCCATGTTGTGTAGGGCCACCAAAGATGGATGGGTCGTGGTGGAGAGTTTTGCAAAATGTAGTCCATTGCAGAAGGGAATGGCAAACCACTTCAGTATTCTTGAGAACTCCATGAACAGTATGGAAAGGCAAAAAGATAGGACACTGAAAGATGAACTCTCCAGTTTGGTAGATGCACAATTTGCTACTGGAGATCAGTGGAGAAATAACTCCAAAAAGAAGAAAGAGATAGAGACAAAGAAAAAACAACACCCAGTTGTGGATGTGACTGGTGATGGAAGCAAAGTCTGATGTTGTGAAAAGCTATATTTTATAGGAACCTGGGATGTTAGGTCCATGAATCAAGGCAAATTGGAAGTGATCAAACAGGAGATGGCAAGAGTGAACATCGATGTTTTAGAAATCAGAGAAATGAAATGGACTAGAATGTGTGAATTTAACTCAGATTACTCCTTGGAAGAAAAGTTATGACCAACCTAGATAACATATTCAAAAGCAGAGACATTACTTTGCTGACTAAGGTCTGTCTAGTCAAGACTATGGTTTTTCCAGTAGTCATGTATGGATGTGAGAGTTGGACTGTGAAGAAGGCTGAGCACCGAAGAATTGATGCTTTTGAACTGTGGTGTTGGAGAAGACTCTTGAGAGTCTCTTGGACTGCAAGGAGATCCAACCAGTCCATTCTGAAGGAGATCAGCCCTGGGTGTTCTTTGGAAGGAATGATGCTAAAGCTGAAACTCCAGTACTTTGGCCACCTCATGTGAAGAGTTGACTCATTGGAAAAGACTCTGATGCTGGAAGGGGTTGAGGGCAGGAGGAGAAGGGGACGACAGATGATGAGATAGCTGGATGGTATCACTAACTCGATGGGCGTGAGTCTGAGTGAAATCCGGGAGTTGGTGATGGACAGGGAGGCCTGGTGTGCTGCGATTCATGGGGTTGCAGAGTTGGACACGACTGAGCGACTGAACTGAAATGAACTGAACCATTATATCTACTACTGTGGGCAAGAATCCCTTAGAAAAAATGGAGTAGCCATCATAGTCAACAAAAGAGTCTAAAATGCAGTACTTGGATGCAATCTCAAAAACGACAGAATGATCTCTGTTCATTTCCAAGGCAAACCATTCAATATTGCAGTAATCCAAGTCTATCCCCTGACTAGTAATGCTGAAGAAGCTGAAGTTGAATGGCTCTATGAAGATCTATAAGACCTTTTAGAACTAACACCCCAAAATGATGTCCTTTTCATTATAGGAGACTGGCATGCAAAAGCAGAAAGTCAAGAAATACCTAGAATAACAGGAAAATTTGGCCTTGGAGTATAGAATGAAGCAGGGTAAAGGCTAATAGAGTTTTCCAGAGAGAATGCACTGGTCACAGCAAACACCATCTTCCAATAACACAAGAGAAGACTCTACACATGGATATCACCAGATGGTCAACACCCAAATCAGATTGATCATATTCTTTGCAGCCAAAGATGGAGAAGCTCTATACAGTCAGCAAAAACAAGACCGGGAGCTGACTGTGGCTCAGATCATGAACTCCTTATTGCCAAATTCAGACTTAAATTGAAGAAAGTAGGGAAAACCACTAGACCATTCAGGTATGACCTAAATCAAATCCCTTATGATTATACAGTGGAANCCAAATCAGATTGATCATATTCTTTGCAGCCAAAGATGGAGAAGCTCTATACAGTCAGCAAAAACAAGACCGGGAGCTGACTGTGGCTCAGATCATGAACTCCTTATTGCCAAATTCAGACTTAAATTGAAGAAAGTAGGGAAAACCACTGGACCATTTCAGGTATGATCTAAATCAAATCCCTTACAATTATATAGTGGAAGTGAGAAATAGATTTAAGGGACTAGATCTGATAGACAGAGTGTCTAATCAACTATGGACCGAGGTTCATGACATTGTACAGGAGACAGGGAGCAAGACCATCCCCATGGAAAAAAAATGCAAAAAAGCAAAATGGCTGTCTGAGGAGGGCTTACAAATAGCTGTGAAAAGTAGAGAAGTGAAAAGCAAAGGAGAAAAGGAAAAATATACCCATTTGAATGCAGAATTCCAAAGAATCCAAGGAGAAATAAGAAAGCCTTTCTCAGTGATCACTGCAAAGAAATAGAGGGGGAAAATTAAATGAGGAAAACTAGAGATCTCTTCAAGAAAACTAGAGATACAAAGGGAACATTTCATGCAAAAATGGACTCAATAAAGGACAGAAATGGTATGGCCCTAACAGAAGCAGAAGATATCAAGAAGAGAGTTCAAAAATACACAGAAGAACTGTACAAAAAAGATCGTCATGACTCAGATAACCACGATGGTGTGATCACTCACCTAGAGCCCAGACATCCTGGAATGTGAAGTCAAGTTGGCCTCACAACCAACAAAGCGAGGTGGAGGTGAGGAATTCCAGTTGAGTTATTTCAAATCCTGAAAGATGATGCTGTGAAAGTGCTGCACTCAATATGCCAGCAAATTTGGAGCACTTTCCACAAGATTGGAAAAGGTCACTTTTCTTTCCAGTCCGTAAGGAAGGCAATGCCAAAGAATACTCAAACAACTGCACAATTGCACTCATCTCACCTGCTAGCAAAGAAATGCTCAAATTCTCTAAGCCAGGCTTAAAAAATATGTGATCCGTGAACTTCCAGATGTTCAAGCTGGATTGTGGAAAGGCAGAGGAACCAGAGATCAAACTGCCAACATGTACTGGATTATCAAAAAAGGAAGAGAGTTCCAGAAAAACATCTACTTCTGCTTTATGGACTATGTCAAAGCCCTTTGACTGTGTGGATCACAATAAACTGTGGAAATGTATATGTATATATATAAACAGCTTTGAAGATTTTTGTTTAATTTTATATATGAAATATCATTTCATGTTTAAGCTTCCTAGACTAAAATTCTAGAAGCTAAAACATCATTCAATATTCCAATAGGTTTCTTTTGTTCACTTCTTTATTTATTTTCCTCATTTAATTAATAACAACATATTACTTCTCTACATTTTTTTTATTAGCCTGATATCCTTTACACAGAAATCTTCCAGGTAATAGAAATAAATTCAACTTCATTCTCATAACAGTAGACAGAGAAGATTTCTGAAGGCCGCTTGTACAATTTTTTTGTTGTTGTTACTCTTCCAACCGGTTCCTTCAGATTCTTTCTAGTGTCACTTGGATTTATTTTAGTTCACACTGTTTGGGAATAATGGTTGAAGCTTAACAATGAATCCTATAGTGAAGTGAGATGGTATGACTTCCAAAAATATAACAGCCTTTGTTTCTTCAATTAAAAGTCTCTCCTTCATTGCAGGGATTTTTGGCATGCCTATATTTCTATGTATTCATTCATCACACAAATGGAAGTGTATTATTTAACCAACAAGTATGGGATGCTGCAGGTAAAATAAAAACATGACACATGGTCCTAGATTACAAGTGCCTAACAAGCTAACTGAGGTGATCAGACATTTATTCAAATATCTAATCAATATTGTGTGTGTCTGTGTGTGTGTGTGTGTGCATCCAAATGGGTACACCATATAGGAAGTACAAATGTATTACAGAAGAAGAATATGTAGAAGGAATTGCATAATTCTCCCTGAAGAGATCAGAAGAATCTGAGAGGAAAAGTTTACCAAGAGTAAGGTAACTAACTGTCCTAATTTTCTCAAGACTAAAGAATTTTCCAGGATATGAACCAGATTTGAGCACATGGAGATGGTTATTCAAGCTGGACTAAATTAAAGAGGTTTTTTCCTCCATCTTTTATTTTCTCTCCAATACTATTCTCATTTATACGTCATGTCCATCCAAACTCGATCTACACTTAGTTTCGTCTATGACTCTAGCAGCTCCTCAAAGTGAAAGTGTTAGTCACTCAGTTGTGTCCGACTCTTAGTGACCCTGTGGACTGTAGCCTGCCAGGCTTCTCTGTACTCAGCACTCTGCAGGCAAGAATACCAGAATGGGTGGAGCTGTTCTTTTCTCCAGGAGCTCTTCTAGATCCAGGAATTGAACTCAGGTCTCCTGTTTTGCAGGTGAATTCTTTACCCTCTGAGCCACGTTGGAAGCTCCAATAGCTCAATAAACTCAGAGTCAAAATCAGTTAAAGACTTTTTCAGCTCTTGAGTTAGTTACTTAACGTTTCAATGCCTTGATTTTCTCATAACCACTTTGTCCGTATTCATAAGACATCTCCATATCTTATGATTTTTGTAAGTAGATACTCAATGCATAAAGTTACTTAAAATGCCTAGAACAGCTACAGTAACAACTCAATTGGGCTACAGTAACAACTCAATTTGCATTAGCCATTCTAAGCATTTGGGGTATATTTATGCATTTAGTGCTTACCACACATAAGAGATGAGAATACCTCTGAAATGGGTACAATGAGACAATCAAGGCATTGAAATATAACTAGCCCAAGGGCTGAAGCTGAAAGTAAAAACAGAAGCAGTATGACTCTAAACTCAATCCTCTTCATCATCATGCTACAAGATTTCCATTTTAAAAGCTAAAATTTCATTTCTGGCTTTACTTGGAAGAATATGCAAGGTCAAAAGAGGGCTGTTTTTTTTTGTTTTTTTTTTACTTTGTATTCTTTCTCTTTCTTTTTCTAAGATATAAAATATTTACAGGCATTTAAGACTGAAATCTAGAAAACAAAGAAGGTGCTCATGGAAGTTAAAGGAGGGAAACATAAGGGAGGTCATTGACCTTGAAGATTCTCCTTTCAGTGGAGGGAGGGAGGGAAGTTAACACTGTTACTCACCAGAATTTGTAGGGTAAAGACAAGGGTGAAGCACAGAGTCTAGGGAATACATAAATAAGAATTATCTCAATTTAAATGAAATGTTATCTTTTTTCCATATCTGTTTTCTGCAGAATTTCTTCTTTTGTAGATCAGCTGGATGTAGAGTAGACTTGCTAGAGTTACAGGGCTTTCATTCAAGCTCCTTGATCTGTCTGGAACATTTCAACTGACAGTATCTTCAGTTCTCAATGAAACCCTTTGCTTAACATCCAGGGCATATTCTGTTTCTCCTTCTACCTCTCTCAACCCACTTTCCCACATCATTCTCTCCTTCTATCTGTCAAATCTGGATGTGCTCTAAAGATTTATTTGTCCCTGTGATTTTAACTCACCTGTGTACAACTCCTGCCCCGCATTATGTGGTAATGTCAACTCATATTTTTACTATCATTAGATGCTGGTTTAGTTAAATGAATAATCACAAAACTACAAATCTCTGATTTGTCAAAATCTGATAAGGTAAGCTTTATAGCAGATTTCATTGCCATAATTTTTACAAAGAAAAATATTGGATGGTTTCTAAAAATTACTATTTTTTCCTTTTTGGTATATTATAAACATATGATTGTTAATTGGTTCCTTAGCCATAACTTCATGATAAAAATTTCCATCTAAAATATCTTACCTTCTTAAATCTGTAGTTTTTATAAATTTTTGGTTTTGTTTATTTAAAAAATGTAATAGTCTTGCATTTGTATTAGAAAGCACAGCCTAAATATTTTCCATTAGATTCAAAGTTGCAACATTACCCATTTGAAAATGAATTTGGATTGCCTGCACAGATCCTAGAAGAGAGTTAATATTACACTATCCCAGGAAAAAGAAATTTGTTCTCAAGGAAAA
>SJYA01010666.1:0-13287 GCA_006410615.1 Neotragus moschatus
CTCTAGAGACCAGTCACCTGCAGTTCACACTCCCTTTTACCAAGCACACACCCCAGAGGTTACAGGTGAGAAGAAAGTGAGCGGGGAAGAGAGTGTGAGGGGGTTCCGCTCCACAGAGCAGTGGGGGGAGAGCCAAGCCCTGCGGTGACAGCGGTGACCAAAGGCCAAGCCTGAGGTCTGTGCGAAGCGGGGGCACGGGAAGGGGAGGGTGGGGCTGGGAAGCAACTGTGCCTTGCTGGGACCCGTGTTTGGCCAGTTTCTCCTTGTAATCAAACCCCACAGCACAGGAGTCCTGTCTCTCGGACTGAACACCAAATCTGCCTCCGAAACCAGTCTTATAATCTGAAAATCCACAGGTGACCATGGAGAAAACAACCAAGAGAGGAAACAAGTTTGGTTAAAATTGTAGAAGGTTTGTAGGAATCAAACACATCATTTCGAGAAATCGAGAGGCCTGGTGAGGGAGGGAGCCACAGAGCCAGCTTCTGGCATCACCGATGGTCACAAGGGGCTCAAGAGGCTAAAGGACAAACGAAATCTGAACGGGTCAGCCACGGCCCGAAGGAGGCTAGGATCTGTTTGTGAGCTGGTTGGGAAGAGCCATGCCAGGCTCTGAGCTTCATCTCAAGGGTCCTGCCTACACTGCAGTCAAGAGCATGTATCTCTGCACACATGAAAGAGACATGTTTCACACACGGCCTGTCCCCAGCCGCCTGGGGAGGACGCGAGCCAGGCTCTGGCAGCCACTCTCCCAGGCACACAGCCCGCCTCCCGGCTGGGAGCACAGCCACCCCTTCAGCCACTCATGTGGGCAGAAGCAGCCCTTGGGAAATGGTGGTGGCAGCCGGGGCTCCAGTGCACAGACGCCTCACCACAGCCCCCCAGAGGATCACTACAGGCAGAGGGGTCTTTTCAAAGCTGAGGGAGGCAGAGGGACCCTCCCTGCCGCCCAGGGAAGACACAACACACTGCAACCCAAGTACTGCGAGGCCCAGCGCATAGGAGCCTATGAACAAAGCCAAGTTCCGCAAGGTCGGGGGGAACGCACCTTTCTGGGACTCGTGCAGCTGCGGCTTCTCCTGGTGGTCCCAGCCGAGGGCACACTTATCCTGTCTGTCCGTCTGCACACCAAACTTCCCCCCGAAGCCTTTCACGTAGTCTACAGACAACACAAAAGGCCACAATCGAGGATTAACAGGCAGCCTGCCTAACAGGGAGAAAGCACGTTTTTCACAAAGTTAAACACACACAACTTGCTCAACCTGTCCTTGCTTTTGTGTGTGAGCTTGCTCCAGACCTTTGGTAAAACTTCCAGTGACCTTTGTTAAGGACCTCCCCGTACGTGGCCAGAAAGTACCCTCAGCTACAATCTGGGTCTCCTGGATAAACAGAGATGGGGCCCCACGAAGGAAGACCCAAGGCGTGCTGCTGTTCAAGCAGCACTGCGGAGCCCGCGGGGCCTCCTGCGCACATAGACGGGCCACCTGAGGGCCGTTACCAGCCACTCTGCGGGAGTGTCAGAGCTACAAGACGGCCACGGGGCTGGCTTCCAAGCTAACAGCGCTGGTCTGTGCGTGCTGTCTGCAAGCCCTATGTGTAACAGCGCATCTGCCCTCGGGCCTCCGGGCCTGGTTCCCCGCGCCTGCTCTGACTGCCACCCGCACACCACCAGCTGCCGGCCGGGCAGGAGCTAAAGCGAGGCCACCTTTCTGGGACTCGTGCTTCTCGGTCCTGCCTCGATACTCGAAGCCGACGGCGCTCTTATCCACCTTGTCCTTGTCGATGCCGTATTTGCCGCCGAAACCCTTGGAGTAATCTGCAAACAAGGAGAAGCGCNGGGGCCCCACGAAGGAAGACCCAAGGCGTGCTGCTGTTCAAGCAGCACTGCGGAGCCCGCGGGGCCTCCTGCGCACATAGACGGGCCACCTGAGGGCCGTTACCAGCCACTCTGCGGGAGTGTCAGAGCTACAAGACGGCCACGGGGCTGGCTTCCAAGCTAACAGCGCTGGTCTGTGCGTGCTGTCTGCAAGCCCTATGTGTAACAGCGCATCTGCCCTCGGGCCTCCGGGCCTGGTTCCCCGCGCCTGCTCTGACTGCCACCCGCACACCACCAGCTGCCGGCCGGGCAGGAGCTAAAGCGAGGCCACCTTTCTGGGACTCGTGCTTCTCGGTCCTGCCTCGATACTCGAAGCCGACGGCGCTCTTATCCACCTTGTCCTTGTCGATGCCGTATTTGCCGCCGAAACCCTTGGAGTAATCTGCAAACAAGGAGAAGCGCTGCTCACACCCCAGCCTCAGGGACAGCACGCTGCGAACCTCGGCAGTCTGGAGGGAAGGACCTCTATCATCCCATTCAAAAACACAAGCCAAGGGGGCTTCCCCGGTGGCTCAGCGGTAAGGAATCCGCCTGCCATTGCGGGAGACATGGGTTCGATTCCAGGTCCGGGAAGGGAAGATTTCACACGCTGAGAGCAACTGAGCCTGTGCACCACAACTACTAAGGCTATGCTCTAGAGTCCGGAAGCCTCCAGCGGCTTAGCCCACACGCCCTAGAGCCTGCGCTCTGCGACAAGAGAAGCCACCGCACAGAGAGGCCTGTGCAATCGCAACTGGAACAGCCCCCTGCCGGCCGCAACCAGAGAAAAGTCCTCACAGCAACAAAGACCCAGTGCAGCCAAAAATAAAGAAATCTAATTAAACAACAAGAACCACCACCACCACGGGGAGCTCTCTGGGGGTCCAGAGGCTTGAGACTCCACACTCCCAAAGCAGGCAGCCAATATTCAATCCCTGGTCAGGGATTTAGATTCCAAAAGTTGCAATAAGGATCCTAAATACGGCAACTAAGATCCAGAGCAGTCAAATAAGTAAATAATTGAAAAAATAAACAAACTTTAAGGCTTACCCTAAGACTGCAAATGTGGAGAACACTTACAAGTATTATTTAAATGCACAGAAGAACTGCACAAAGTAGCACACTCAGCTAATGAGTAACTATGGCATCTCTCCTGGAGGCCAAAAGGCAGCATGCAGGCCAAGCTGACGGGAGCTTCTGAAATCGAGGATGAGCAATAGGAGCAAGCTCTCAGGCCGCTCTAGGCAGGGACTTCCTCGCCAGTCCCGGCAAAACCGATGCAGGCAGCACAGGTTCAATCCCTGGTCTGGGAAGACCGCGCCCGCTGCGGGGCAGTTAAGCCCGAGTGGCACCCAAGCCTGCGCGCTGCTGCGACGGAAGCCTGAGCGCCGAGAGCCCGCACTCTGCAACAGGAGAAGCCACCGCGATGAGCAGCCCGTGAGCCGCAACCAAGAACAGCCCCTGTTCACCGCAACTAGAGAAAGCCTGCGCACAGCACAGAAGGGCAGCCAAAAATAAAGCCAACACTAAGTCACCCTGCTTCCTCAACCGCAGCAGAGACGAGATGGGGCACCTCCAAAGAAACAGCATCAAGGTGGAGCCCCTTCTAGGAACTCAAGTTCCACTCAAACTAAGTTACTATAAATACCAGACAGCGGCTTTTACACACAGCAGGCTCCGTCACAGACCCGTGAACGGGGACTCAACCCCGCCCGAGCAGGCCCCGAGCTGCCAAGGACACCCGCACTGCTCCAGGCGCTTCGGCCTCTGCTCCCCAGCTTCCTGGAGGCGGAGATATTCTGCACGGGCGTCTGGGGAGAAAGTCTGGTAGAATGAACAGGATCCAGCAGCAGGTCCTGCTGAGCATGTGCACACGGGGCAGAGGCGGACAGGCATACTCCCAGCACAGGGAGGGCGGCCCAGCGCCGGGCAGGCGGGCCCTTGGGCAGAAGGGAAGCAACGCCCTCAGGTCCAGCAGCCCTTCCCTCGGAGAGACGCCCACTCACGGGTGTTGCCAGTGGCGGCTTTCGCTTTTGATTCTTAAAATTCTGGAGATTTACAAAACTATGTGAGCTCTCAGTTTCTATGTTGCCAGTGATTCAAAAACCTGAATGCACAGGCCAAATAAAACACACCATAGAGAAGAACCAGCCAGTCTCAACCTCTACAGCAGGGGTCAAGTCTATGTGTCCAACTCCATACACACGCCCCTGAGTGGGCAGAGGGCTGTAACTGACCTCCAACAGGGGGCACCACAGTGAAGGGAGGGTCAGGCTGGCTGCTAAGGACAACCTGGCAGCATCCAGCAAAATTTTAAGTTCAAAATCCTTTGACTCAGCAATTCCACTGATAGAATTTATCTTGTAAATAATCACTCTTGTATGTAAAACACAAGGACAAGAACATTCACGGTAGTCAATTCTTAGCATCCCAAAGCGGAGATAAGCTCAACTCCACCTTCCAGAGAGGAACGGTTCAGGGACTACACAGTCTTCCTACAGCGGAGGACTGAGCGGTCATCGAAATGATGACAAACTCCCTACACCCACCAGGTAATAACAGGGACGTCCAAACACTTCAAGTTAAGAGAGCTGTATAAATAAAGCATGAAGCAGCTGGCACGGGGAGAGGAAGCCCCCTGGGCTTGTGTCAGTAAACGCATGAGTGACGAGGGGCCGCGGGCGCCCAACAGTCAGTGGGGTGCGCAGCGGCCGCCCACTCACCTCTCTGCGACCCGTGCTTCTCCGTCTCGCCCTGGTAGTCGAAGCCCACGGCGCTCTTGTCCACACGGTCGGACTGCACACCGTACTTGCCACCGAAACCACTCGAGTAGTCTGGGGAGACAGGGTGGGCAAGATGCCTCTGGTGAGAAGCAGGAGAGAAGCGCCAGGCAGCAACGCAGCAGGAGACAAGAGCACGTTGTGAGGCAGCACCAGGAGCCACCCGCCATCAGACGGGACGCCGCGTGTCGGCTCATGTCCCTGCAGCCTGGCCCCTTCCGACGGCTGGAGGGCAGAGATGAGCCACGGGTGCACTTTGGAAAGTAACCATTCAAACAAAGCTCAGCATATGAAGAAAAGGACGTGGCCACGGGGGTCCTTCTAGAAAAGACCAGAGCCCGCCAACACCCTGGGCTGGGTGGACCCCTAGAGCGCTCCCAGGCCGGCTACTTCCCTGGTCATCAGATGCCCTGCAAGAGGTGAAAGCAAACAAGCTCGCAAAAAACACCTCGAGTGCTTTGAGGAAGTGATGTACTTTCATTTCAAAAAGGAGCACAAGGGAGCACAAGCTCATGAAGACCAGCCAGCACCGTGTTCAAGACGGCTCGCACACCGTGCAAACGTCCACACGAAACGGCTCTGGTCACTATCCTAAGGGGAAAGCCTGCTTTGCCAGCCCAGCTGAAGAGCCAGCTGTGCCCAAGGCAACGCTGCTCAGAGGAGGGAGGCCATGAGGAGACACAAGACACTGGCCCACGCGCTGCCTGACGGGGGGTGGGGGGGGGGTGGCCCCGCCACACCCCAGATGCCTGAGGGGAGGACCGGGTCCCGCCGCCTCCAGGTGAGGCCACGAAGGACAACATGCTCCTGCCCTTCAAAAGCAGGAGGCTTGCTGCACCTTCCCCCTCTCACCTTTCTGCGAGGCGTGTTTCTCGGTCTTCCCCTGGTACTCGAAGCCCACGGCAGACTGCAGTCACAGAAAAAGAGGAGATGCAGGCTGCAATCTCGATCCACGACACGTGACATTTTAAAAAACACGAACCATGCTACTGGTATTTTTTTATTTTTTTTTATTTCCTGAGCTACTACTGCCCAAAGCACCAGTATTGTGAATCTGCACACCTTGAAACACTGAAGCCCAGGGGCCGCCCCAGCCAATGAGTGAGGCAGCTCTCAACGCTACGGCATAAAGTGAGGGGCTGCCGGCCGAGCCAGGGCCTCGGACCAGAGGAGCAGCACCAGACGCTCAGCACAGCCCTGGAAGGGGGTGTGAGGGGGCCTCTGTCACTGTGACACAGGCAGGGACAGGAGTCCCCACTGACCCCCGGGACACGTCAAAGGCCCTCTCAGGCCCACTCGATGAGCAGGCACCAACATGAGCGTTTCCATAGCGATCAGGGGAAAACCCTCTCGCCTCCTAAACAGCCAGTCATCTCAGAGCATCTGCGAAGGTGGGGGCAGGAGGGGCCTCAGGAGCCTGTGCTCAGGACCCCCACTTGCATCCCCACAGTCCGAGGCACCTCTGCGCCACCCCGAGACGCACAGAGGACACCTGGAGCGAGCTCAGTCTCCAAGGTGGGGCCGGCTGCCCACGACGCCTCACTCACCTGGTCCACTCTGTCCACCTGGACGCCAAACTTGCCTCCAAACCCCCGGACGGAGTCAACCTGCGAGCAATGCTTGGAGAGCTTTGACTGATACTCGTGGCCGACAGCTGACTGGAATGGGCACAAAACGGAGCATCAGTCACCCACCAGCATCGCCACACCGGACCCACCCCCCACCCTGAGGCAGCCTGCACTCCTGCTCCGCGTGGAAGCCGGCCCAGGGGGAGGTGACTCCGGGGGCGTCGCCAGGCCAGGGCCCCCAGTCAGGTGTCCCTGAACCCTCTCCAGAGCAGGCTCCCCAGAAGTCGCCTGAACCCCAGCCTCAAGGGGGCTCCTGAAGTGCCTGGGCAAGAAGAACCAGGAGGCCAGGCCCCAACCAGCACCAGAGCCAGCAGCCTGCCAACGACTCCTGAGACTGCTTCCGGAAGACTGCCGACACTGATCACCGTCCTCAGGTGCAACACTGTCAAAGCACGTGACCCAGGAATCGGGGCTCAAACCGGAACACAGAGGGCATGCTTCAGGCACACCACACGGTCAGTGTCAATGCCTGCCACACAGCCAGCCCGCCCTCGTGTGCAGTGGGGCCTGCCACCACCTCCCCACCCCGTCAGGGAAGCGGATCTGGTGACCTCTCAAGGCCACATGCTGACCGAGCAGTCCACCTCGAGCTTTCCACTGTGTGGTCAGCAAGCTGGGGCCTGCGGCCCACATCCAGCACCGAGGTTCTTTGTAAATAAAGCTTTCTGGAACATACCACATCTGTTCATTTACAGAAAATCTATGCCTAGCTTTGTGTCAAGACAATACAGCTCGTTCAGGAGCCGCCCGAGACCCTGTGGTGGCCAAGAAGCTAAAATATTTACCGCCTGAAGTCTGAGCGGCCCTGTGCTGCTGNTCTGGAACATACCACATCTGTTCATTTACAGAAAATCTATGCCTAGCTTTGTGTCAAGACAATACAGCTCGTTCAGGAGCCGCCCGAGACCCTGTGGTGGCCAAGAAGCTAAAATATTTACAGCCTGAAGTCTGAGCGGCCCTGTGCTGCTGCATTCGCCCAGGCCCGGCCCTCAGAGTAAGGCTCCAGGCGCCCCCAGCAGAATGGACAGGGGTCAAGGACCTTTGTGGACACCGAGGACACAGGACAGGTGACCGACTCGTGACCCAGTGCCGGGCAAGGCGGTGGTTCATCCAAGCCCAGCTCCTCCCCGGGAGCCACCCCCACCTCGGCCCTCCCACAATCCAGCGGGGGGCCTGCTGGCGCACTAGCAACCCTTCTCCCTGTCTCTTATACACATCTATGAGGAGACACAAGACACTGGCCCACGCGCTGCCTGACGGGGGGTGGGGGGGGGGTGGCCCCGCCACACCCCAGATGCCTGAGGGGAGGACCGGGTCCCGCCGCCTCCAGGTGAGGCCACGAAGGACAACATGCTCCTGCCCTTCAAAAGCAGGAGGCTTGCTGCACCTTCCCCCTCTCACCTTTCTGCGAGGCGTGTTTCTCGGTCTTCCCCTGGTACTCGAAGCCCACGGCAGACTGCAGTCACAGAAAAAGAGGAGATGCAGGCTGCAATCTCGATCCACGACACGTGACATTTTAAAAAACACGAACCATGCTACTGGTATTTTTTTATTTTTTTTTATTTCCTGAGCTACTACTGCCCAAAGCACCAGTATTGTGAATCTGCACACCTTGAAACACTGAAGCCCAGGGGCCGCCCCAGCCAATGAGTGAGGCAGCTCTCAACGCTACGGCATAAAGTGAGGGGCTGCCGGCCGAGCCAGGGCCTCGGACCAGAGGAGCAGCACCAGACGCTCAGCACAGCCCTGGAAGGGGGTGTGAGGGGGCCTCTGTCACTGTGACACAGGCAGGGACAGGAGTCCCCACTGACCCCCGGGACACGTCAAAGGCCCTCTCAGGCCCACTCGATGAGCAGGCACCAACATGAGCGTTTCCATAGCGATCAGGGGAAAACCCTCTCGCCTCCTAAACAGCCAGTCATCTCAGAGCATCTGCGAAGGTGGGGGCAGGAGGGGCCTCAGGAGCCTGTGCTCAGGACCCCCACTTGCATCCCCACAGTCCGAGGCACCTCTGCGCCACCCCGAGACGCACAGAGGACACCTGGAGCGAGCTCAGTCTCCAAGGTGGGGCCGGCTGCCCACGACGCCTCACTCACCTGGTCCACTCTGTCCACCTGGACGCCAAACTTGCCTCCAAACCCCCGGACGGAGTCAACCTGCGAGCAATGCTTGGAGAGCTTTGACTGATACTCGTGGCCGACAGCTGACTGGAATGGGGACAAAACGGAGCATCAGTCACCCACCAGCATCGCCACACCGGACCCACCCCCCACCCTGAGGCAGCCTGCACTCCTGCTCCGCGTGGAAGCCGGCCCAGGGGGAGGTGACTCCGGGGGCGTCGCCAGGCCAGGGCCCCCAGTCAGGTGTCCCTGAACCCTCTCCAGAGCAGGCTCCCCAGAAGTCGCCTGAACCCCAGCCTCAAGGGGGCTCCTGAAGTGCCTGGGCAAGAAGAACCAGGAGGCCAGGCCCCAACCAGCACCAGAGCCAGCAGCCTGCCAACGACTCCTGAGACTGCTTCCGGAAGACTGCCGACACTGATCACCGTCCTCAGGTGCAACACTGTCAAAGCACGTGACCCAGGAATCGGGGCTCAAACCGGAACACAGAGGGCATGCTTCAGGCACACCACACGGTCAGTGTCAATGCCTGCCACACAGCCAGCCCGCCCTCGTGTGCAGTGGGGCCTGCCACCACCTCCCCACCCCGTCAGGGAAGCGGATCTGGTGACCTCTCAAGGCCACATGCTGACCGAGCAGTCCACCTCGAGCTTTCCACTGTGTGGTCAGCAAGCTGGGGCCTGCGGCCCACATCCAGCACCGAGGTTCTTTGTAAATAAAGCTTTCTGGAACATACCACATCTGTTCATTTACAGAAAATCTATGCCTAGCTTTGTGTCAAGACAATACAGCTCGTTCAGGAGCCGCCCGAGACCCTGTGGTGGCCAAGAAGCTAAAATATTTACAGCCTGAAGTCTGAGCGGCCCTGTGCTGCTGCATTCGCCCAGGCCCGGCCCTCAGAGTAAGGCTCCAGGCGCCCCCAGCAGAATGGACAGGGGTCAAGGACCTTTGTGGACACCGAGGACACAGGACAGGTGACCGACTCGTGACCCAGTGCCGGGCAAGGCGGTGGTTCATCCAAGCCCAGCTCCTCCCCGGGAGCCACCCCCACCTCGGCCCTCCCACAATCCAGCGGGGGGCCTGCTGGCGCACTAGCAACCCTTCTCCCGCTTGCTCATCTGGGACTTCAGGGGCGGGGTCCAGGGTCCAACCCCCACGGGGTCGCCGGCGGCGCCGGCAGCTCCGCAGGCAGCTCCGCGTGCGCTTCCACAGCCGGGGAGCAAAGCAGGCTTTACTTTCCAGTCTGGAGCTGCTACTTTCTCTCCCTCCCAGCGGGATCCGACGCCCACAGCCAACAGCTGATCCAGAGCCCTGCAGCCTCAGAAAGCCTGTGGCAGAGACCACCCACCTGCAGCTTCGGGGGTCTCACCCAGAAAACACCGACAAGGTAACAGGGAGGCAGCAGCAGGCCCAGGACCCCCAGCACGCCTCACCACTAGGAGGCCAGAGCACCGCTCCCAAAACACGGCCAGAGCGAGGGCTTAGCAGCTCTCCCACCTTCCTGATCAAAACAGCGTTCTCTCAGCTTGGCCCTGGCGGCCACTGACGAGACCCCACTTCTCATCAAACAGTCAGCATCAGGCAGACCACTGTGGGAAGAAGGGGTGATACTCTGGTCGTGGGGGGCAACCCCCTCTCAAGCAGGTGCTGGCTCATGACTGCAACGAGCCCTGTCATTCCGGGCTGAGTCTGACCCGGGCACAAGAGGCACGGGGTGGAATCACAGAGGAACCCACCCCCAGCTGGCACCGCACAGCGCAAAGGCAGACACCTCAAGCTCCCAGCCTGGGAAACGCGCCCGCGTCACCGCACACGCAGCACGCCTGCCCCGGTCTACTGTCCTCTCTGCAGGGCGGACTCGGCACCCAGCTGATCCAGCCCCTCTCTGAGTACCAGCAAAGGATGCGACTGCTACCAGCTTCAGCCCCACCTCCTTAGACCTGCCTATCCTAAGCCTGATGGGCCACAGCTTGACGCCGGTGGCCAGGGTCTTCTCTGAAGGACAGTAGTCAGGTGGCTGCCTTTCCAGCCTCGACGTGAAGCCAGGCGCTGCAACTCGGCTCTGGGCTGCAGATGGGAACCACTAAGGCTGCAGCCTGAACCACAGACAACGCCCAGGCGGCACCCCGGCCGCCTGCAGGCCTCCATACAGGTCAGAGCCGGCCTCTAGGAGGACCTCATCTCCAGTTCCAGGCTTCCCAGCACACCACTCCTTCTCCAGCAACTCAGAATCTGCAGAGAGCTTCCAGAAACCACAGCCCTCCTCAGCTAAGGTCAATTGAGAGAAGGTGACTTCTGGCAAATCTCACCCTCAACAAGTGAACCCCCAACCTTTCAATGGATGCGGAGGGCTGAGTGACGACCCTGCTGACCCTGGCGAGGTCAAAGACGCCAGGACCCTGACACCACGTGGGCTGGCATTCACCTTGTCCATCCTGTCCTGCTCCACGCCAAACTTCCCTCCGTAGCCGTGCGAGGCTTTGGGTCCCGTTTCCAGCTCCTTCTCCTTGAGGGTCTGGTGTTCTTGAAACACATTCTCCCGCAGCTTGTGGATGCTTAGAGGGAAGAGATGGAAGACAGACAAATCAGTCAGACAGACTGCCAAGACATGCGTCTGTGCTTTCTGGAAGGACAGACAAGGACGTCATCTCTGCAATCCATGAGGTTTTGTTCCCCGGTGGCTCCCAGCCCGGCCTCCCTTGTGTTCACTTTACTGCACCTCCAGCTGCTCTCAACTCTGGCAGTTCTCGGAGTCAGATGCAGGTTAATGAGGGAAAAAGCAAGTCTGAACACACACAGTGAGTCATCTCCAAGTCCCTACAGAGCTGGGCTACGACGTGGACAGCATTCCACCAAGTGGAAGACAGCTCCTCGGGTTCACCAGACACCTGACCGGGGAGAGCCAGCTCCGTAAACGTCACCAGAGGCAAACGGGAGACAAAGCCCACAGGCGTGCACCCGGACGACCCTAGGCCAGGAGCCCAGAGATGTGGAAGATTCAGACGCTTTCGTCGCTACGTGAAGCGCCCCGGCTTCCCGTTCGAAGGCGAAGTGAGATGCTTTCGTCGCTACGTGAAGCACCCCGGCTTCCCACTCGAAGGCGAGGTGAGGCGCTTTCGTCGCTACGTGAAGCACCCCGGCTTCCCGTTCGAAGGTGAGGTGAGACGCTTTCGTCGCCGCGTGAAGCGCCCCGGCTTTCCACTCGAAGGCGAGGTGCGGCGCTTCCGGAACTTAAGATGTAAAAGCCACTCTCACTCTAAGCGCTAGGAGCAGTGGACAGATCAACAGATGCAGCCAGAACCAGGCGGCCGGGCAGCTGCCAACCAGGGCTGCCGAGGGCCGCCGCACCCCACAGCCACATCTCCACATCCGGACGGCAGCCCCAGACGTGCGGCTTGGAGCACCAACCAGGCCTGGCCACCTCCCGAGCCCCTGAGCGCTGGGGAAGACGACCAGCCCCCAAACATCACTGGAGGGACCTCAGGACACCGACAGCAGTCCCGCCTTGGGTGTTTTCTGAATTCTAACCCACCCACAGGCTGCCTGACCAGAGAGAGTTATTTTATTCTCCAATCTGCCCTCCCCAGCGTGTTTTGAAACCACGGGGAATAGCAGAGCTAAGAGGCCTGGATGACAAAACCAGGTCAGCAGTCAGCCTAACCCCAGAGCAGGGAACCGGAGGCAGCTCCCAGCACCAGCTCCTCTGACCGGTCCCAGGCCCTTCTCCGAAGAGCTGCGAGGTGGCGGGCTCAGCGAGTCAGGGAGGAAGGAACACTTGTGTCTAAAATGCCCACACTGCAGATTTCACCCACTTCTGGATGAACAGCTGAACCCTTCGCAGCCAAGAGGAGCTTCATTTCACTGCAGAGATCCTCGAGCCAAGACCAGCACTCTGTGAACGACCCAAGCGGTCACAACCAGGGCAGGGGAGCACACGTCCACACTGAGGCCAGTGCAGCCAGAAATAAAAGTCTGAGCACATTCTCAAAGGCCCTTTCATCTATATCTCCCAACAAGAAAACAAGCTGCCCCGGAGGTGGCGTGTTAAGACTGGCCAAGTCAGGGACAACCCCTGCTTCTTGCAGTTCTCCTATCTCGACCTTCATGAGAACAAGAAGTTCAGGATTCAGCTCAGGGTATCCAACTGAGAACAACAGAATAACACTGCAACAAAATAATACAAATTAAGGAGGGAGTGTTTCTGATCTAGTCTTCAAAGACAGCCCATGCTTTAGAAACCTCCCATCTGCAGAGAGAACAGCTTAGGTAACTATGTTCCGGATGAAAACCACAAACTTAAAAACCAGACTGGAGAATTAAAAGTCGAGGAGACACCGGCAATGAGGATGTTAAACCACTGAGCACGTCTGCACAGGTGCACACACATACACCTGTCAGGCCTCACTCTCACCTCCTGTGTGAACTACCAGGGGCCGGGCCTCACTCTCACCTCTTGGGTGAACTGCAAGGGGCCAGGCCTCACTCTCACCTCCTGTGTGAACTACCAGGGGCCGGGCCTCACTCTCACCTCCTGGGTGAACTGCAAGGGACGGGGCCTCACTCACCTCCCGTGTGAACTGCAAGGGGCCGGGCCTCGCTCCCACCTCCCGTGTGAACTACAAGGGGCCGAGCCTCGCTCTCACCCCCATGTGAACTACCAGGGGCCGGCAAGGCAGAGGCGGGCCCCGAGCTAAGCAGCAGCTGCAGCCCTGCCTCGCCGCTCAGGCCCCCAGTGTCTCTGCCGCACGAAGGTCGAGACCCTCTCTTACTTGATGTGCTCCTGGTGCCCGGATCCTTGCACGGTTTTGGCCCCCCATCTCTGCTCTTTCTCACTTACGTCATTCTGAAAAGAAAAAGAAAGAACGAGTACACCCCCACACCTCGGACTGTAACACAGCCCCCACCCA
>SJYA01010667.1:0-13439 GCA_006410615.1 Neotragus moschatus
CTCCCTCTAGATCATCCCCTCACATCACTCCCAAGCATCCTGCATCCTGCATCAAACCTGGACCGGCGAATCATTTTTTAAACTGACAGTATATTACACATTAATTTTTTTTTTTACTACGTGTTTACTATTCATTTTTATTGGAGCATAGTAGCTTTAAAATGTTGTATTAGTTTCTACTGTATGGCAAAGCGAATCAGCTCTATGTATACATATATTCTCCTCTTTTTTTGGATTTCCTTCCCAGTTAGGTCATCACAGGGCACTGAGTCCTTTGTGCTATACAAAGGTTTTCATTGGTTATCTGTTTCATACATAGTATTAAACTAGTGTATATGTGCCAATGGTAATCTCCCAATTCCTTCCACCCAACACTTTTGCCCTTGGTATCCATTTGTAGAGACATGTACGGAACTAGAGGGTGTGATACACAGCCAAGTTAGAAAGAAAAACAAGTTTTGCATAGTAACATATATATATATATGGAATCTAGGAAAAATGGTACAGACGATCTTATTTGCAACGTAGAAATAGGGACACATGGTTAGATTTTATAAATTATGAAACATGCCCCCGTTACATGTTTAATATACAATTTGATACAATGTGGTACATTCTAAATATGTCTCCCAGTTCCTACACGACACTGCGACACTGCGTATGCAGGGGAACCTTGACTTCATATGAAAAAGAGATCCCTGTTTCTGCCTTTGACCTACTGCTATGAATGCGTCAGATATCCAATATACAATTTGATACAATGTAGTAAATTCTAAATATGTCTCCCAGTTCCTACAGGACACCTCGTATGCAGGGAAACCTTGACTTTTCTTATGAAAAAGAGATCCCTGTTTCTGCCTTTGACCTACTGCTATGAATCCGTCAGATGTCTAATATACAATTTGACACATATGTAGTATATTCTAAATATGTCTCCCAGTCGTATGCAGGGAAACCTTGACTTTTCATATTAAGAAGAGATCCCTGTTTCTGCCTTTGACCTACTGCTATGAATCCATGCTCATTTGCTTCTATAAACACTTTTCAGTTCTAATGACCAAGTATTGAAGCCTCCTTCAGATAGAAAAAAACGGGAAGAGTCAAGAGAATTTTCAGGGGTTTATTTATTTATGTATTTTTTGCTTGCATTGTCCACATGAATTAGTTTCCTTTTGCTCTTAGTGATTTGTTGTTGATTAAAATAATTTGGTTTTTTTTCAAAGGTACCAGGGAACAATTTTTTTTTTATATGAAAATATTCATCCTGGGGGTTTCCTGGCGGCTCAGTGGTCAAGAATCCGCCTGCGAATGCAGGAGACTGGGGTTCAACCCGTGATCCGAGAAGACCCCCACATGCCCTGGAATAGCTAAGCTTGTGTGCTACTGGTCCTGTGTTCTAGAGCCCACGTTCCACAACAAGAGTAGCGTCTACAAGCAGCAGCTTGCGAACCACACCCAGAGAAAAGTCTCTGCAGCAACAAAAGGACCCAGGGCGGCCCCAGATAAACAACATTTAGAAAAATCCCTCCCATCTATGAGGCTGTTTCCTTTAACTCGTGCTGTTTAATCTAACTTTGTGCGTCTGCTGCTGCTGGCTTTGGCTGGCCCACCTCTCCCCAGTAGTTTTGCAATGTGTGTTTGCCTTTACCTTTTGCCTTACCAAAGTTCTTTCATCGGTAACACTGAGAGAATTAAAAATTATGCGATGTTAGAAGGTTTCTTGATATAGTTTCCACCATCACCCCCACTGCTAAATTCTTTTTTGTTTAAAAAAAATATTGGAGTATAATTGCTTTGCAGTGTTCTCCGTCTGCTGAGCAACAAAGTATATCAGCCTTAAGCATACGAGTATCTCCTCCCTCTGGAGCCTGCCTCCCACTCCCTTGATACGATTTTAGATAGAAATGGTAGTTTTAAAAATAGGAAACCAACACAGGAATGATACTGAAACATTTTTCTTTTCAGAGCCATGCATCTTCATACTTTCGAAAATTAGTAAAAAGCCCATTTGCCTCTCAGATGCCACAAATCCATATTTAAATTTCCCTTGAGAACCTCTCACTATTTTTTGTTTCCGTTTAATTAGATAGCAAGACAGCCCTGATTGCATGAATATCAAAGCTCTCTATAGTACACTTGGAAGACAATTTTTTAAAGTGAGGGTAACCCAGAAATGCACGGTAAGATAAGTCATTATGCTTTAAAGTGAAATCCACTTAAAAAAAAAACAAAACTGAATAACAAAAATTTCAATGACGCCTGTGATTCAGCCACTAATATTTAACAACAATAACATTCCTTCCTATTTCAAAACAACGGATTTCAAACAGATCCCCATTCAGAGGGTTATGGAAGTGTGGGCTTTGAATTTAGCTGTTTGCTCTTGAAGCTGAGCAGTTCACAAGTTTCTAAAACTGTGCCCAGCCTCCTGTCTACTCTTTCGTATCCTACGCCTCTCTAGTCGGTGAGACGGATCCTTTTGGCCAAAGCTTTGACGTATACTGAGACCAAAATTTGACGTATACTGGATACCACTTGTGACCAAACTCAACAGCATCACTGTGAAGCCTGTCTCTGTTTTCCTCCCATGAATCCACAGCATCGCCCTGAAAGCTCTGCTCATTCCTTCCCCCCATGAATTTCTGCATCCCTGGTCTCCACCACGGGGGCACACCTCCGAGATGTTTCCTAAACACACGTAAGGAGACGGTAACGGCCTTGCCCGATGCTTTGCAATAGAAACCCAAGGTAGTCAGTGTAACAGACTTTAACACTGGGCAATCTGTCACACAAGGAACTGTCATAAAGTCCTTACCTTGTATTTCTCCTACATTCTCTTTCTTCAGGCCGCAGGTCACCTGGCAGACACCTGCTCAGTCCTGCCATGGGGTCCCTGCCCTGGTTGAACCCCAAGTCTCCATAAGCTTCCTCACTTATTCCTTTCAAATCTTACTCATATCTTAAATGGTCATTAAGCACCTACTGTATACACAATAGCCTAGCTGTAGTGCATAAAACTACAGGTCCCCTAAAGATAGGTTCCCTGGTGGCTTAGATGGTAAAGCGTCTGTCTATCAATGTGGGAGACCTGGGTTCGATTCCTGTGTTGCTAAGATTTCCTGGAGGAGCAAATGGCAAGCCACTCCAGTAGTCTTGCCTAGAAAATGCTATGGACGGAGGAGCCTGGTGCAGGTAGAAAGATGAAGGGGACACGATTTAGCCCATATTTACTAAAAGACTTCATGGCAATCAAAGCACAGCATACCTGTAGTAAGGCGGGGACTTCTTTGCAGTAGTTTCTGATAATTATTGCTTGTTTCTCTCTCTCCTCTTCCCTGAGACAGTTTTGTGCTTCTGAAGTGGGCCGATAAGGAGAAATCTGTGGGCTTCTTTTATCTTTTTCATGACTTAAACAACTAATTTGTTACTGACTTTAGAGAAAGGCTCAGATCATTAACTCTCTGGCAATACGTTTGTAAACAATATCCTTTGCCAAAGAATTCCACAGGGCAAACGCCTTCTATTATGGACTTGTGTATCCCCTTTATGTTATGACCTGAGGGTGCTAAGTCTCATTTGTGCCAGTAAATTAATTAAAATAGTTGTGATGACAAAGAAAGGTCAATGCTCACAGGCCGGGTGGATGAGTATTAAATCAATTGTGTATGTGTGTGTGTGTGTGTGTGTGTGTGTGTGTGTGTTAGGCGATCAGTCCTGTCTGACTCTTTGTGACCCCATGGACTGTAGCCCACCAGGCTCCTCTGTCCATGGGATTCTCCAGGCAAGAATAGTGGAGTAGGCTGCCATTTCCTCCTCCAGGGGATCTTCCTGAATCGGGGTCTCTTGCATGGGAGGCAGATTCTTTACTGTCTGAGCCACCAGGGAAGCCCTTAAATCAATTGTTGAAAACTCTAAATGTTACAGAAAATGAATAACTAATGCGTAAGAGCTCCATAAAGGTCCTCACAGAAATGAGGAAGAAGGCACAAGAGAAAATGGAGACTATTTAAAGAAAAATGCTATTATTAAGGTGGAACAAAATTACACTCTATGAAGGTGATATTTGAAACTTAAAATGTTACAATTTCAGGTGGCAACCCACTCCAGTACCCTTGCCTGGAAAATCCCAAGAACAAAGGAGCCTGGGAGGCTACACTTCCTGGAGTCGCAAAGAGTCGGACTCGACTAAGCGACTTCAGTTTTTCTTTTCTTTCTTTAGGTGACTGTGGAGATTTAGTATTATTAGAATAAAGACTAAATAATTTAGTAACTATCATCTATTTTGTGCTCTAACAAGTCTTCATGTTATTCTTTATTTATAACTGTCCTGAATAAAAAATACTGTGCAATATTACAGAAAATGTGTTACAATGAAAGGCATTCAACTCTGTCCTTCATTTCCTTAAAAAGAATGCAGATTTACAGACATTCCTTGATTTGATTCTGGGTTGAATCAGCAAAGATTAAAATGTGTTTCAGAGGGGACTTCCCTGGTGGTCCAGTGGTTAAAAGCTTACCTTCCAAGGCAGAGCAGCCTGGGTTTGACCCCTGGTCTGGGAGTTAAGATCCCACTTGCCTGGAGGCCAAAAAGCTGAAACACAAGACAAAAGCCGTCCAGTCACAAATTCAATCAAGACTTTAAAAATGGTCCACATAAAAAATATATTTTGGGAGATAATAAAAGAAATTCAATTGGGTATTCAATGTTATGGAACTGTTCATAGTTATTGATTTTCATAAATAAAGCTACAGCCATATGTTGTTTTGAAAGGATATTGAAGTATCTACCTATTAAAAAACCATATCCTGTTTGACATCCTTTACCAAACAAATATAAATAAAGCAAACACAACAAGATATGAAACGTTGTTAAAAGCAGAGAAAGAATATTTAGTGTTCTGCATATTTGAGTGCTTTGAAAATTTTTTAAAATTATGTCAAGTAAAAAATTCATCATGTAATATGCATTTAATGAAAGACAAAGCCAGATATTTATTCACACTTTATGTCTCTAAAACATGTCTTGTCTAAAATCATTACTTGGAGTAATGATTGAAGACCCTTTACCAAATCAAGAGAGTTAGCTGTCCTCCTAAAATACACTTTTACTCATCCCCATGGGAGACAAAATAATGGGACCGGTGTATTCACACTTGCCCAGTCACATCTAAGCCTTGGATGTGAATGTCTCCATTTGCATTTTTGAGAGGTTGGTGCCAAGGGAGAAGTAAAGACACCTGCTAACACAATACCAACTCTTCTAAGTAAGTAAGTGAAGGTGCTCAGTCGTTTCTGACTCTTTGCGACCCCATGGACTGTAGCCCACCAGGTTCCTCTGTCCATGGGATTCTCCTGGCAAGCATACTGGAGTGGGTTGCCATTCCCTTCTCCAGCAGACCTCCCCGACCAGAGATTGAACCCAGATCCCTCACGTTGCACGCAGATGCTTTACCATCTGAACCACCAGGGAAGCCATCCACATCAGTTCTTGTAAATGTGTCTTTTTACTCACAAACGAGCCCATTTGGGCCAACAAGGGCCTTCACAAACTGAGAAAAGTGTTAGTCACTCAGCTGTGTCCAACTCTCTGTGACCCCATGGACTGTAGCCCACCGAGCTCCTCTGTCCATGGGATTCTCCAGGCAAGAATTCTGGAGTGGGTTGTCATTTCCTTCTCCAGGGGATCTTCCCGAGCCAGGGATCGAACCCCCATAGCTTGCGTTGGCAGGCAAATTCTTTACAGTCTGAGCTAACATGGAAGCCCCCCCAAAACCGTAAATCCTTTTCAGAGGGAAGCATATTTGTTCAGTAGAGATGCATTACTGTGTCCAAAGGGTTGCACCTTCCGGAAACATAAGTTGGCTCAAAATAGGCTTATGTTTAAAGAATACGCTATTCAGGGACTTCACTTGTAGTCCAGGGGTTAAGAAGTTCAGTTGCTAGTCGTGTCCCACTCTTTGTGACCCCATGGAATGCAACACACCAGGCTTCCCTGTCCATCACCATCACCTGGACCTTGCTCAAACTGATGTCCATCGAGTCAGTGATGCCGTCCAAACATCTCATCCTGTGTCGTCCCCTTCTCTTCCTGCCCCCAGTCTTTTCCAGCATCAGGGGCTTTTCCAATGAGTCAGTTCCTCACATCAGGAGGCCAAGTATTAGAGTTTCAACTTCAGCATCAGTCCTTCCAATGAACACCCAGGATTGATCTCCTTTAGGATGGACTAGGTGGACCTCCTTGCAGTCCAAGGGACTCTCAAGAGTCTTCTCCAACACCACAGTTCAAAAGCATCAATTCTTCTGTGCTCTGCTTTCTTTATGGTCCAACTCTCACATCCATACATGACCACTGGAAAAACCACAACCTTGACTAGACGGACCTTTGTCGGCAAAGTAATGTCTCTGCTTTTGAATATGCTATCTAGGTTGGTCATAACTTTTCTTCTAAGGAGCAGCGTCTTTTAATTTCATGGTTGCAGTCACCATCTGCAGTGCTTTTGGAGCCAAAGTAAATAAAGTCAATCAGTGTTTCCATTGTTTCCCCATATATTTGCCATGACAGGTTAAAACTACGCTTGCCAGTTCAGAGTTTGATCTCCGCGGTCCAGGAAGATCCCATATGTCTGGGGCAAGTAAGCCCATATGTCACAAATACTGAGCCTGTAGGCTCCGACTACTGCATGATTGCCCATGCTCCATCACGTGAGAAATCCACGCACTGCAACTAGAGAAAGCCCGTGTGCAGCCACAAAGACCCAGCGCCAACAAAAACAATTAAAATAAAAATTTTAAACACATGATTTGGATTGCACACGTGCCTGAATTTCTAGTACAATAAACAGTCGATTTCCTGGTGGCCTGATGGTAAAGAATCTGCCTGCAACGCAGAAGAGGCAGGTTTGATTCCTGGGCCGGGGGAGATCCCCTGGAGAAGGGAATGGCAACCCCCTGCAGTGTTCTTGCCTGAGAATCCCATGGACAGAGGAGCCTGGCGGGCTACAGTCCATGGGGTCACAAAGAGTCAGACAGGATTGGGCGACAAACACTCTTACTTCACTTCGACAGACCCATATCCGGGCTTACTAGGTGAAGAAGGAAACATATTTTCTATCTACTTTGCATCACAGAGACTTTAAATGTGGGCAAAACTCAGCAAAACCTAAGATTCAAAAGCAGCCTCCAGTTTTTTATTATGTTACAGACTATATTGACCCTGGTGATCGATCTTTTTATGGGAAAACAACCTGAAGGATTCATAGCATATAGTCATAAACACAATAAAATAAATAGTTATGATACATATAACCGCATATTGTAGACCCTCAAAGAATAAACTAAACTTATTCTGTTTATTCAAAGAGAAAAAGTGAAAGGGAAAGTCGCTCAGTTGTGCCTGACTCTTTGCGACCCCGTGGACTACACAGTCCATGGGATTCTCCAGGCCAGAATACTGGAGTGGGTAGCCAATCCCTTTTCCAGGGGATCTTCCCAACGCAGGGATCGAAGCCAGGTCTCCCCCATTGCAGGTGGATTGTTTACCAGCTGAGCCACCAGAGAAGCCATTTATTCGAAGTATAAAATAAGTTTACAAGACTCTGAGTTGCACTGTGATCTGGAAGTGTTGACTATAAACAATGGAAGGAAATAATGTCCTTAGTTTTGAGGAACTTTGATCCCAGTATAAAATTTTTTTCAGTGAAGTTTTTGCAAAGAATTCTCTTAGGTGAAGTGCTGCTTTTGGTGTGGAGAAACCACAGGTGTCTGACATAAAACAGGTATGATTTTGACAAGCCAGGTTCATTTTAAAACACTTTCAGGTAGTATTATTTTTGGAAATGTTTAAAAAAAAAAAAGCAGAATTACTTTTGGTTTTTTTTTTCTTTTTTTTAGTTTATTTATATAATTGGAGGCTAATTACTTTACAGTACTGTAGTGGTTTTGCCATACATCACATGAATCAGCCATGGGTGTACACGTGTTCCCCATCCTGAATCCCCCCTCCCACCTCCCTCCCCATCCCCTCCCTCAGAGTTACTTTTAAAGAAGATACAGAACATATATGGGACTCTCCATGGGGCTCAGCAATATTCTTTCCACGCAGCCGATGTTGGAGACCAGGGCAGGAGACTCAGGTTCAATCCTTGGGTCGAGAAGATCCCCTGGAGGAGGAAATGATAACCCACTCCAGAATTCTTTCCTGGAGAACCCCATGGATGGAGGAGCCTGGCGGGCTGCAGTCCACGGACTCTCGAGGGTCAGACACGACTTAGTGGCAAAACCATCACCACCACCTTCATTCTACCCAGTCCTCACATTAATAAAATAGTCTCTTTCTAATAAAATAGTCTCTGTTTCTCTAACGCCTCCACCAGAGAGAGACGTCCATGAATGCGGCCTCAACATTTTAAATTCATCGTTATCCTCTCGAAGCATTCCATAGTCCCTGGCCCACCAGGGGCATCACTGAATTCATCCCTCCATCCTGAACTCAGAGAGATGTTTAATCTTTCTAATGAGAGAGGTTTAAAAATAAATGTATGTCATTTGAATATATAAATATTTAGAGAATTAGATGAAATGATCAAATCCCTAATGAAGTTGCATGCATTTTAATTTAATAGGAAATAATACCTTGATTTAGAAACACGACTTTATCTCCTCCTCACTTTGTGACAGACTTTTATGCACTTTCCCACACACTTTTAAAACTGTCTTCTTCAAAGCAACCACAACCAAATGCAACTGTTCACAAACATCGAATTCATCTCCAACTAACGAACACTTGGAGTCAATCAGGTTTTGCACCCTTTGTTGCTGCCACTGGAAATGTTCTCGTAAGGCACGAGTGCTGATTTTTATAATGTCACGAGTTTATTTTTCCATTCTGTTTTCATCTGCAGAATTCTTCATTCTACAAACAAAGCTTTTACTCTATGGCTTTTAAAATGGGTTTAACATATTTAAAAGTGTCTTGGATGTTTCCATGCTTTTAGCAAAAAAAAATAATAATAATGTTAAAGTAGTTATTAACATACAACATACACATATACTAATATATTCCTATATGCTAAGTCACTTCAGTCATGTCCGACTTTATGCAACCCCATAGACGGCAGCCCACCAGGCTCTCCCGTCCCCGGGATTCTCCAGGCAAGAACACTGGAGTGGGTTGCCATTTCCTTGTCCAGTGCATGAAAGTGAAAAGTGAAAGTGAAGTCATTCAGTCATGTCCAACTCTTAGCAGCCCCATGGACTGCAGCCTACCAGGCTCCTCCATCCATGGAGTTTTCCAGGCAAGAGTACTGGAGTGGGGTGCCACTGCCTTCTCCAATTCCTATATACTGTATAGTGTTTAAATATGAGCATATATAAATATGCTATATTTAAATATATATAATATATATATTAATAATATATATTATATATTAGTAGTAGATATATATTAATTAATAGTTATGACATAAGTTCTTGCTGTTCAGTTGTTTAATCTTGTCTGACTCTTTTGCAACTCCGTGGGCTGTAGCCCACTAGGCTGCTCTGTCCATGGGATTCTCCAAGCAAGAATACTGGACTGGGTGGCCATCCCTACTCCAAGGGAATCTTCCCGACACAGGGAATGTCTCCCACATTGCAGGGGGCGGATTCTTGACTAGCTGAGCCACCAGGGAAGCCCAAGAATCCTGGAGTGGGTAGCCTATCCCTTCTCCAGCTGATCTTCCCGACCCAGGAATCGAACCGGGGTCTCCTGCATTGCGGGCACATTCTTTACCAACTGAGCTATGAGGGAAACCGTTTGTTCTATTGTAAATATGTACATAGCATCTAAACCTCTGGATCGACCATCTCACGGGACAATTAGTTATTCCTAGTGCCTGAAAGCGGGTAACAGCGGTGTCTCCCTGTCTCTCTCTCTATTTTGAAGAAGCCACTGAAATGCAAGAAAAGGGAGAGATTATCAGACCTTCAGCGTCACAGTGTGGAAGACTCAGTGCCACAGATACGAACGAGGCTTACTCCTGTGGAGTTCTGTGTCTAGACAACTGGAGATTGTCTCCTGAGGGCCTTGCAGCTCTGCAGCTGGAAAAAAACTGGGTCAGTAATGCTGGGTTTTCTCTTCTCAAGGCCTCTGTAAGATCTACTCATTTTTTATGTATGCCATCAAATAATCTCTCCACGGATTAAGGGGAAGAAGATGTGAACACTGTGTGCGTTCATATTAAAATACAGTTTACCCATTTGGAAAATGCCAGGAATGCGTTTGGATGGATGAGAGCAGAACGTGATCCAGGGTGGACTGTTCTCATCATCTACCCTCCTCACGGCACACTGAGCTGGTTTCAGACACATTTTTATAAACTGTGCGTTATAAACTGCATATTTCTGTTCAAGCCACCTGAAGGCATTAAAAATAAAACCAAGGAAGGTCTCCCACATATCCTGGCTTGGTTAATCAACTATTTATGATTGGATGGCTTGCTGACCATAAAGGTTACATCATTCGTGTCTAAAGGGTTATTCACCACCATGTAATATTTGCTTGTTGTTTTTCAGCCGCTCACTCGTGTCCGACTCTTTACAACCCCATGGACTGCAGCACGCCAGGCTTCCCTGCCCTTCGCCATCTCCTGGAGCTTGCTCAAACCCGTGTCCAGTGAGTCGGTGATGCCATCCAACCATCTCATCCTCTGTCGCCCCCTTTTCCTCCTGCCCTCAATCTTTCCCAGAGTCACAGGCTTTACCGTATATACATATTTTTTGTTCTTTAGTAAATGTCTACATGCTATCTGCTTCCTGGATTAACCATCTATTCAGGCAACTTACTTTTCTCTGTGGCTGGAGTACTGCCTTTCATTCTTTCCAACTTTCTTGTTTTTTAGTATTTATGTATTTGGCTGACCCGGATCTTTGCTGTCAAATGTGGGATCTTAGTTCCCTGACCAGGGATTGTTCTCGGGCCCCTTGCATTGGGAGCATGGTGTCTTAGCCACTGGACTTCCCAGTTCTTTACAACTTTTTAACATTGTTTTTAACTTTTAATTTGCAAACGTTTAAAACTCATAAGGTCATGAGTCCCAAACAGGCTTTAAGTAAGGAAAAGAGTTAGGATTTTGTGTGGACAAGAGGAAGGCTTAGCTGGTAGCTCAGATGGTTTAATAAAAAAAAAAATCAATAATGCATGCCGATGCAAGAGATCTGGGTTCAGTCTCTGCATCGAGAAGATCCCTGGAGGAGGAAATCGCAACCCACTCCAGGATTCTTGCCTGGAGAATCACCATGGAAAAAGGAGCCTGATGAGTTACAGTCCATGGAGTCGCAAAGAGTCAGACAGGACTGAGCGACTAAACCACAGCAATAATTAGATTAGCAAATCCAGTTAAGTAGCTCCTATCAGAACTGCCAGCCTGGAAGAAAAATTTTTAACTCAATGGTCCAGATTATTTGCCTGCATTGTGTTGGATATAACTTCAAACCCCATAGGTGACATCACATTAGTTGCCCACATATACTGGTCCCAAATGATGCTTGTTAATTAAGAAAGAAAAGCATACATTTGAAATTATTGGAAAAGATCTTGTTGTCGGGGAAGATTAAGGGCAGGAGAAGAAGGGGATGACAGAGGATGAAATGGCTGGCTGGCATCACCGACTCAATGGACATGAGTTTGAGCAAGCTCCAGGAGTTGGTGATGGACAGGGAGGCCTGGCGTGCTGCAGTCCGTGGGGATCTCAAGAAGTCAGACATTACTGAGCGACTAAACAGCAAAAGCAGGCTAATACCCTGTTTTAAATAATTTTCAAGAGAACGCAGCCAAAGCTTATTCCCAAGTAAATTCTATGTCTAGTCAGTGTCTAACGTATTTTCACTGCAAAGGCTTTCCCTTCCTTTTCATGACACATAAAAACCCAACAATGATGAAAAGAAATGACAAACTGCCCAAAAAGAGCAATGTTTTGCCAAAGATACAATATCCATTTTAGGACAGATGTGTGAATGCCTTATGTAACATGATCACAGTCGCTCCTCTTTGTCCTAAATCTGCAACATTCTAAAAATACTCGACAAAGTAGGCTGTCCTGTTGAGCCCAAATTCTTTGTTTCCTTTTAGACTGAATATTCTCCTTGGCTACCTGCCACCCAGGAAAACAGCCTGTGCTCACAGAGCAGAGGAGGATTAAACATAATTATGACAGAAGCGCCTTTCAATAAATTGTTTCTTTATTTGCCCCTTCAAATTTACATTAAGTAGCAAAATTATGCAAGGGCTTCCGTACTGGCTCAGCAGTGTAGAACTCGCCTGCCCGTGCAGGAGATGAAAGAGACTCAGGTTTGATCCCTGGGTCAGGAATATCCCTTGGAGGAGGAAATGGCAACCCACTCCAGTATTCCTGCCTGGAGAATCCCATGGACAGAGGAGCCTGGTGGGCTTACAGTCCATAGAGGTTGCAAAGAGTCAGACATGCCCTAGCATGCAACCATTATATAAATATGTGATGATTTAGACTTGAATGACCCATGGCGCAACCGAGCTCTTATCTTCATGATGCTAGTGTATATATAAAGACAAAAGGTACATACTGGGGAAGACTGGAAGCTAAACTGATGACTAGGATTTTTTTTTTTTTTTTGCTCCATGTGTTAATGCAATGAAAGTGCCCATGTATATAGCTCAGGGAAGTCTACTCAGGGCTCTGTGATGACCTAAACGGGAAAAAAAGTCCAAAGAAGAGGGGATGTTTCTACGCACGTATAGATGATTTCTATACGCAGGAGGAGGAGGTCACAGAGGGTGAGAGAGAGGATGAGATGGCTGGATGGTTTCACCGACTCGATGGACATGAGTTTCAGCAAGCTCTGGGAGTTGGTCATGGACAGGGAGGCCTGGCGTGCTGCCATCCACGGGGTCGCAAAGAGTCGGACATGAGTTAGCAAGGAAACAATAGCAACGTGGCTGATTGACTCTGCTCTACAGCAGAAATTAACGCAACACTGGAAGGCTGTGATAAACCATAAAAATAAAAAGTAATTAAAAAACTAAAAAGAAGATAAAATCCTCCAATAGAAATTCATTTAAAAAGAGGGCGGGATGAATTGAGAGAGCGTCACTGACCCGTATACTAGACGGCTGCCCTACAGCGCGGGGAGCTCAGCGCGCGCTCTGTGATGGCCTGGGGGGCTGGCTGGGGCTGGGAGGGAGGCTCAGGAGGGAGGGGACGTATGTATACTTCCAGCTGATTCACTTGGCTCTGCAGCAGAAACGAACACAGCAGGGTGAAGCAAGTATACTCTGGTAGAAGGTATTTTTATTTGTAGTGATCTATATCTGTTGGGGCTGCAATGGAGCCACTGATTTCACCACCACCTCTGATGGGGACAGAACCTGTGACAGCTGCACCCAGGAATTTAACAACTTTGTGATTCAACAACAATAAATACAGGAC
>SJYA01010668.1:0-19870 GCA_006410615.1 Neotragus moschatus
GACAATGTTCTGCTTTTCTGGATGTCTGATGTCCTCTGCCAGCATTCAGAAGTTGTTTTGTAGATTTTAGTCAGTGTTGAAATGTTCTTTGGATGAATTTGTTGGGGAGAAAATGGTCTCCCAGTCCTATTCCTCCGAGGTCTTCAAGACCTGTCCACTCCAAGATCACTACTCAATGTTTTGATGAAAACTTTTCCTTCTCCAGCTCCCACATGGCTCGGTTGTATCCAGTACTGTTAGATGTTGAGAATGCTCTTCTCCCCTGCCCTGTATTGCCTCCCCTGTTTCCCATGCCCTATCAACATATGTTATCTCATTTAATTCTTAGAATAACCCCAAGAGGTTGATATTATTTTTCTCATTTTACTGTTCAGGAAGCAGAGAGTTAGGGAAATTTGGAAACTTGCTCAGGGTCACACATCAGTAATAAAATCAGGGCTTCACATTCATCTGATTCCAAATCAATGAGATCAAAATATCTTGCCTTCTTGTCTTCTTATATAGGGATTCATTCAAAGGGATTAATTTGGTCATCTATCCAGTCATGTCAAACATTTTCCAAATATCTTCTGTATTGAATAGTTTGTATAAACAATACAAGGTAAAAGGCCAGGAGAAATAAATAGGGCATTCTTCATATTTTTAAGGAGTTTTCTGGGCAAGAATTTGAGTCATTTTTAATTTTATCTGTGAAATGGTACTGTAGATAATATATATTTTTTTTTTTAACCTTCCTTAATGTATCAGTCAGCATAGTCTGGGCTATGCTGCAGTAACAAATAATCCCACAAATCAGTGATTTAAAGCAAAGTTAATTTATTACCCAAGATGTTCATCCCCTGGAGGAGGAAATGGCAATCCACTGCAGTATTCTTACCTGGCGGTCTACAGTCCATAGGGTTGCAAAGAATCAAACATAGATGACTGGCTGACTATGCACTTTCATCCCCTGAGGCTGGTATAAAGGCTCCATTCCACATTATCATCATTTTCACTTTGGGACACACTAGAACATTTATGGTCACTGTGGAAGAAGAAAGCAAGAGCTCTACAGGGTGTCACTGGGTTGAGGAATTGCTCTAGCCAGAAAGTGATACACACATATATTCACAGCATATTGGCCAGAGCTAGTCATATCTCACCACAGAGGAGCCAGGATGGGCAATCCTCCAGAAGGTGGAATTGCTGAGAAGGAGGAAGAATTAGAATATTTGGAAACCAGTACTGATGACTACCACATTTACGGTCATGTAAGAATTCATAGTCTAATATATGGTAGGACTTTAAAACCAGAGAACATTTTGTGCCTGACATGTGCCATTGCTTTATCAGTGTCATGGAATTCTATTGAGAAATGTGGTAATTTCAAGATTGCCTTCAAATCCCTTCATCCAGGATCTCCGAAAGGGGAAAGAAAAAGTATTTAATGGAAAGATTATTTGAGTTTTTGTTTTTTAATCTTTAAAGAAAGGCTTCAGCCAGTTACTCTGAAGGGACAGCTTGAAACAAACCAGTACTACCATCAAGAACCAAGAAAAGCTGGATTATGTTGGCCTGTGTACATCTGCATGCACACACAGAGTATGACTCTGAGTAAAGAGTTACTAAAATGAACTTGATCTGAGGGTCTAATATCTTGTAGAAAAGGACACTAATTGAAGAGAATCTGACATTCATTACACAGCTAAAGGACAGTTTAGTTACTGGGAATATGTTGGCAGATAATAGCCAGACTAGAGCAGGGAGAAGACTATAAACAAGTGGTTTGTGATAAATTAAAATGGACATAAACAAATAAAAGTAAATACAAAACAACTGATGATGTTTGGGAAGTAGAAGTCTCACTATCACACCCAAAAAAGACAATTCTCCCCAAGCTGAACTTTTAGTTTGATATAATCTAAATGAAAATCACAGCAAATTTGTATTTAGTTGTGTGGAAATTGACAAGTTGACATTAAAATGTATGTAGAAATGCAAAAGGTCAAGATTAGCCAAGTTTTATATTCAAGAAGAACAAAAGTAGTGGATTTATATGGTTAGATTTCAAAACTTAGTATAAAGACAATATGTATCAGTGCAAAAAAAGAAGTTATGCAGTCTGAATTAGTGCAGTCTCTTTTGGAAAATAGATGAATAGCAAAAAGAAAAAAAAAAAAAACACAGAAAAGCACATTCAGCGGAATAACCTGTCAGAATGTGGTAAGCTGTAAAGTAAGAAAAAATACTTTTGATACTTTTATATCTTTATTTTGATTTGTATCTTTGTTGAGTATAAATATAGAAACTAGGAAAGATAAATTTAGGGGCTTTAAAGAAAAACTTTTGTTTGAACAATGTCATCAATTTTTTGAAATGCTTTTTCATTGCATGTTTCTGTACTAAATAATAACGTTTATTATGTATTTTTGTACAATACTTCTTATGTACTTTCTGTACAATATTTATTATGTACTTTATATACTAAAGAATAATAATGACAAGAGTAAGTAATACTGCTAATTCTTTACAATGCCATGACACATGAGAGCTCAAAGCACATGGTCTCAATTTAATTTTGCCCCTCTACATTAAGAACAAAAATGAGGCAATTCAATGTTGATCTGTTCTCGCAATAACTCTGTAAAGTAGGACTGGAAAGACTGACTCTACTTCCTGTTAAGAGATGAGAAAACTGTGATGCAGGGGGCATTAACCTACTTGTCGGTTATCACATATCTAGGAAAGTACAGATCAAGGGCTGAGAAGAAAGTATTGTGACATTGATGCTGGTGTTTCCCACTAACTTCATCTTCTTCCTCTCTGTGTTGATTTGGATTTAGAAAGCTTAGGATCATCAGTTTCAGGTCAGGCTTGGCAGAGAAAGAACACTCATAAAAACAGTTGTGTAATGGGACAAAGTCAGGCTGACACGGCTGGAGAGCTGGATAGAGGCAAGGTTGGGCTTCCATTTCCAGAACCAAACCATAAGCCAAAAAATTGAAGATGGATAGTCATTGTACCTTAGTTGTTATTGATTAAAAAAAATCACATGAAGAAAATATGGAACAAGCTGTTGAAAATGCAGTCTCAAGAGAACACATCTGTTTCTTAAAATTTCCACTGTTTTATGAAACCAAAGCTGGTAATCTTCTAACATTTCTCTCCCCTTCTAGTCCTTTTCTCTGGAAAATTACTTGCAGAGCTGCGCTGTGAACATTTTGAGTTTCCTTGTGCAGTAGCTGGAGGAAAAGGATCATGTGGAGGCAATTTCAACTCTGTATTGAAATCCAAGAGAGTCAGTGAAGACCCCTGACTTTCAAACATCTGATCCTGGTGACTAACCTCAAAGTGACTTGACGGCACAGATCTGAACTCATAATTTCCTCTCTCTCTCCATTTCATTGCCCTCTGTCTACATTTTAATGGGCTGGGCTAGGAAATGATGTGATAGTTAATCACATATCTTCCTTGAATCCACTGACTTGATGACCTCGAGATGAATGAGTTGGGAGTACTCTGGGATCATTGCTGAGATACTCTGAGTTCATTCTCCTTGGGTGAGAAAAACACTTTGACTGGTTGGACCTCCTTTTGCTCCCTCCCTCCCCAATGGGTTCTTCCTCTCTCTAATCTCTGATTCTTATCATCAGTCATTGGCTCCAGAGACTAGAATTGATCTTGTATCCCATCTCTGTAAACTTCCATTTCCCTACTAGTTCCCATCTCAGAGGTGGGATCACTCCCTACAGCCCAGAAAGGTCTTTCCTTCCTCCACATTCTTGAGATTTCCTGTCTTCTCACCACCTCTCTGATGAGCCCTAGGAATGAGAGCTACATGTACAACCACGTAGATCATTGCTAAGTTCTTACTCTGAGACCTCTCATTGGAACTGGTGTTATCTGAATTGTGATGACAAGGAACAGAAGGAAATGAATGGTGGCTCAGAAATACAGTCATTTAATTATCTTCCATAAAATTTGGAGGTAGATGATTTTATCTTTGGTGTAGCAGATGGTTTGTGTCCTCAAGGACTCAGATTCTTTCTCTCCTGCCTTCACTGAGATCTTTGGCCACTTGGCAAAAAGTCTTCAGACTTATCACCTCATGGTCATAAGATGGCTGCTATAGCTTCAGATGATGCAATGTTGTTCCAGTTAGCCAAGCAGGAAGGAAGGTATTAACACAAAAAGCATTCTCCTCAGGAAGCTGTCTTTTGATTCAGAACATGAAGGTCCTCCAGTGTATTTCTCCTTGTGTCTCAAGGTGAAGAACAAAGACATGTTCCCATCTCTTGTTGATCACTGGTGAAGGGGATTAGAATTCTCATGATTGGTCTAGGCTAATAAAGATTCATGCTAAACTGAGAAATGGCCTCACTTCCTGGGGATGAAGTTACCTCTGTTCAACATTTTGAAACAAATTTAGGAGGAAGCAGCTACCGGGTAAAGTCCGGACCCAGTCTGAATTTGGGCTTTGCATGCAGATGTCTGCTGTTAGAGGATGAATTCAACTCTGTCTTCTCTTTTCTCTTGACCACTGCCCACAGCTAGTACAAAATGAACATACAAAGCATGCATGCGTCATGCATGAATGAATGAACACACAAGTGAATGAATGAGTGAGTGTGTGCTTCCCTTTCTTATTCATGGAAGACTTACCAGAACGTTCCTCTTTATCCTAGTATTTGTCTCTACAAAGAGGCTACTTTGAGTTCCATTGTCGTGACTAGTCTTGCATTTTATCATTCCGCCTTCTCTGTAATTCTTAACGCTCTGACTTCCAGGAAGCTTGTCTCTATCATGTTCCTTTTTCTTAAGCAGGCTTCCGCTCATCAAATCCTTTCCCTTTCTTCACTGCTCTTCGCTGTTGGCTGTGTTCTCCCTGACTCTAGTCTAATGCTTCTCATTTTTTAAAGGTCAGGTGTGTTGACGTATAATTCAAATGTATTAAAATTCACCATTTTTTCGGTGTGCAATTTAATGAGTTTTGCCAAAAAACTGCAATCACCACCACAAACTAGATCGTGGCTTCCCTGATAACTCAGATGGTAAGAGTCTTCCTACAATGCGGGAAACCCGGGTTTGATCCCTGGGTTGGGAAGATACCCTGGAAAAGGAAATGGCAACCCACTCCAGTATTCTTGTCTGGAAAATCCCATGGATGGAACAGCCTGGTGGGCTACAGTTTGTGGAGTTGCAAAGAGTCAGACACAACTGAGCAACTAACACTTCCACTTTCATCAGACTCAGCAGTCTCCTTTTGCCACATCTTGCTTCTTTGCAGTCAGTTCCTCTCCAGATACCCCAGCCCTTGGAACCCACTAGTGTGATCTCTCTTCTCATAGTTTTGCCTTTTTTATAATTTCATGTAAATGAAATAATTCAGCAAATGTATTCTCCCACTTTGTTTAGTGCTTGTGAGATATATCCATGTTGTTGCATGTATCAGTAGTTTGGGGTATTTTTGACTGTTGCATAGTATTTCCTTGAATGTATGTACCACAATTTGTCTGCTCACTAGCTGATGAACATTTGTATTGTTTCCAATTCTTGACTGTTATGAATAATGCTGCTGTGAACATTTGTGAACAAGTCTTTGTGTTGGCAAATATTTTCATCTCCCTTAGTAACTAGTAATGATGCTGGGTCACTTGTTAAGGTTATGGTTTGCTTTAGGGGGGAATGGATACATGTATATATATGGCTGAGTCCCCTTGTTGTCCACCTGAAACTATCACATTGTCAATTTGCTATACTCCAATAAAAATAAGAAAATGTCAAACCGTTTGAAAATTGGAGTGTCTAATTTACATTCCTACCATAAAACATGAGGATTCCAGTTTCTTTTTGCTTACATTTATCACTCATCTAGAGCCAGACATCCTGGAATGTGAAGTCAAGTGGGCCTTAGAAAGCATCACTAGGAACAAAGCTAGTGGAGGTGATGGAGTTCCAGTTGAGATATTTCAAATCCTGAAAGACGGTGCTGTGAAAGTGCTGCACTCAATATGCAAGCAAATTTGGAAAACAGCAGTGGCCACAGGACTGGCCCAAAGAAGGCAATGCCAAAGAATGCTCAAACTCCTGCACAATTGCACTCGTCTCACACGCTAGTAAAGTAATGCTCAAAATTCTCCAAGACAGGCTTCAGCAATACATGAACCATGAACTTCCAGAAGTTCAAGCTGGTTTTAGAAAAGGCAGAGGAATCAGAGATCAAACTGCCAACATCCGCTGGATCATGGAAAAAGCAAGAGAGTTTCAGAAAAACATCTATTTCTGCTTTATTGACTGTGCCAAAGCCTTTGACTGTGTGGATCACAATAAACTGTGGAAAATTCTGAGAGAGATGGGAATACCAGACCACCTGACCCGCGCCTCTTGAGAAATCTGTATGCAGGTCAGAAAGCAACAGTTAGAACTGGACATGGAANATTTGTCTTTCTTTTTTTATTATAAACATCCTAGTGGGTGTTATTTTATTGTGGCTTTATTTTGCGTTTCTCTAATGATGTCAAGCATCTTTTTATGTACTTGTTAATCATGTGTATATCTGCTTTGGTGAAATGTCTATTTAAATCTCTTGCCCGTTTTTAAACTGAGCTTTTAGTATTCAAGTTATAACTTTCATGAGCTTGTTATATATTTTGGATGAAAGTCTTTTATTACATATGTGATTTGCAAACATATTCAGGCAATCTGTGTGGCATGTCTTTCTGTTTTCATGGTAGTAATTTAACTGTGAAAGATTTTTGCATTTCTTTTTAAAATGTATTTACTTTTGATTGGAAGAGAATTGCTTTGTAATATTGTGTTGGTTTCTGCCATATATCAACATGAATTAGCCACAGGCATACATATGCCCCCTCCCTCTCGAACCTCCCTTCCATCCCCCCACCACCCCACCCCACCACTCTAGGTCGTCACAGAGCACTGGGTTTGAGCTCCCTGAGTCATACAGCAAACTGCCACTGGCTATCTGTTTTACATACGGTAATATGTAGTTTCATGCTGCTCTTTCAATTCGTCCCTTCGTCTCCTTCCCCCACTGTTCCCACAAGTCTGTTCTATATGTCTGTATCTCCAAGCTGTTCTGCAAACAAGATCATCAGTACCACCTTTCTAGATTCCACATATATGTGTTAATATATATTTGTTTTTCTCTTTCTGGCTTACTTTGCTGTGTACAATAGGCTCTAGATTCATTCACTTCATTAGAACTGACTCAAATGCATTCCTTTTCGTGGCTGAATAATATTCCATTATATATATATACCACAGTTCTCTACCCATTCACCAGTCAATGGACATCTAGGTTGCTTCCATGTCTTAGCTACTCTAAGTAGTGCTGCAATGAACATCGGGGTGCATATGTCTTCCTTGGAAGGAATGATGCTAAAGCTGAAGCTCCAGTACTTTGGCCACCTCATGCAAAGAGCTGACTCATTGGAAAAGACTCTGATCCTGGGAGGGATTGGGGACAGGAGGAAAAGGGGACGACCGAGGATGAGATGGCTGGATGGCATCACTGACTCGATGGGCGTGAGTCTGAGTGAACTCCGGGAGTTGGTGATGGACAGGGAGGCCTGGCGTGCTGCAATTCATGGGGTTGCAAAGAGTCGGACATGACTGAGTGACTGAACTGAACTGAACTGAGGGGGACAGAAACATGAATGTTTTAAATTCTCTTTGGAGGAGAGGATTCTGGCTGAGGAATGAGGGATGTTTGTCCCTTTCTCTAAATTCCGTGGCAGTTCTACAGCGGCTGCATCTCCCCTGTGATTCTGGCTCCCAGCTCTGGCGACTCCACTGCTTCCCTTTCTTCCTACAGCTCTTCTTGTTGCTCGTCTCTGGATAGCCCTGTCATCACTTGGGATGTTCACCTCTTTCAAAGTCTTTGTAGCTAAGTCCCCTTATTAAAACTACCTGATGGTGGGCTCTATTTTTCTCACTGCATCCTGGCTGAAGCAGCATAGGTGTTAGACATGCCACCTTAAAGCATTTGCTGCTGCTGCTGCTAAGTCGCTTCAGTCGTGTCTGATTCTGTGCGACCCCATAGACGGCAGCCCACCAGGCTCCCCCGTCCCTGGGATTCTCCAGGCAAGAACACTGGAGTGGGTTGCCATTTCCTTCTCCAGTGCATGAAAGTGAAAAGTGAAAGTGAAGTTGCTCAGTCGTGTCCGAATCCTAGTGACCCCATGGATTGCAGCCCACCAAGCTCCTCCGTCCATGGGATTCTCCAGGCAAGAGTCCTGGAGTGGGTGCCATTGCAGTGCCTCTCTGTTGTTATTTCACACTGTCTGAAATCTTTTATTGACTCCACAATAAAAGAATAAATAGAAGGCTCTAAATCTGACTCTAGGTAAACTGAGGGGTCCCTGTTTAGCTCACCTCTGACCAGAAGTACTTGTACGTTTAGTGTGCATCCTACTGTTACTTGACCACATACTCATCCCCCCTCCTAGACTGTGAGCAGGGCGGGGACCATAGGCTGCTTGTGGATTTTATCACCAGATAGCAGCTCCAAGCCAAGTCCATGGGATTTGGATCACACAGTAGAAGACTGCTTGGTGATGACAACACCAGAAACATCAAGGTCTGCCTGGTGGAGAATGGCCAGCCTGAGATGAGGCCTCAGGCAGTCAGTGGTTCTCCCTGAAGGACATTAGAACAGTCTCTGTGTCATCAGAGCACAGGGATCCTGATGCTGGCAGAAACATCATGAAGAGCTTCAGTGCTCTGAGCATCGGGCATTTGATATGAATGAGACTTTTGATATGAGTGGGACTTTTTCGCTACTCTTGTTTCATTCAGCATCTTCCTCCCTATTTCTCCATTCACCCTTTACACATGCACACACATGCACATGCGCACACACGCACACGCACACACACACTCTCTTTTCTGCCTAGAAAATCCTAAACTCCTAAAAATTCAGTCTTTAGGTTATTTTTTTTTTTCTGGAAAGTCCAACCAAACAAAATCAATGGGTCCTTCTTCTGGGTTCCTCTAAGAATACAGGCACGTTTCTCACAAGCACTTAGCACATTGAATGTAATTAGGTGTTTGTATGTCTCTCTCCCTCACCAGACAGATGGTCCGTTTCGTTCATGACTGACCCCCAGTCTGGCACAGAGGACTCTTAGCACACACTTGTTGAGTCAGTAAATGCAATTCCTTTCAGTGTGCTACGCTTTTCACATAGAGATGTTGTGGTGAAAACAAGAAGTAAGACATTAGCATCTGAACTTGGTTCTGTGCTGGCTATTATCCAGTTGTACTGGAAGTGTGAAGTGAACCCGGTCATAGTGCCCCAATTCAGCTCGTCTTTTGGACCAGGGAGATAATTTCCCAACTGTCTGTGGCTTGGTCTACTGTTTCCATTAGTCATATGAACCTTCTCAACCCTTATACATCCACATGTTGTGATCACCGCTCTCCAGGCTTTATTTTGACAAAAAAAATTTTTTGAGAACTTTATGCAGTCATCTAAAAATGCTTTCATTTAGAAATTCCATGTTCTGGAAAATTCTTCTCCTCGGTTACAATAAAAATAATTTTGAATAATATTATTAGACTTTTTTTTTTTACAGTTTCACTTAACTGCTTCTTTTGGGTCTTTGTTACCCACTGCAATACCCATCAAGAGTTCTCCCTTCAGTTCAGTTCAGTTCAGTCGCTCAGTCGTGTCCAACTCTCTGCGACCCCATGAATCACAGCACGCCAGCCCTCCCTGTCCATCACCAACTCCCGGAGTTCACTCAGACTCACGTCCGAGTCAGTGGTGCCATCCAGCCATCTCATCCTCTGTCGTCCCCTTCTCCTCCTGCCCCCAATCCCTCCCAGCATCAGAGTCTTTTCCAATGAGTCAACTCTTCGCATGAGGTGGCCAAAGTACTGGAGTTTCAGCTTTAGCATCATTCCCTCCAAAGAAATCCCAGGGCTGATCTCCTTCAGAATGGACTGGTTGGGTTCAACTAAATCCTCAGACTCACAAGTTATCATAGGATACCCTTGACATCCACTTATTCAGAGAATGTGGGGTGGGCGTCACAGTTTGCCAACAAATGTCCAATACTCATAAGGTTCTTATGATAGTTGTCTACGCAGCAGCTAGATGAATCCACGCTGGACATGTAGGAAAGCTGCTCTGGTTTCAAAGCCTCCTCCTCTCAGAGTTCACCAGCATGAAAGTGTGAGTTGCTCAGTTGTGTCCAACTCTTATCCTGTGGACTGTAGCAGGCCAGGCTCCTCTTTCCATGGGATTTCCCAGGCAAGTGTATTGGAGTGGGTTGCCATGTCCTTCTCCAGGGGATCTTCCTGATGCAGGGGATCTTGTAACAGTTGCAGAGGCAGAGCTGGCAGCCTCTCCTTAAAGGCCATGGCTAATTATAAGAGTTACCAGGCTCAGGGAAACCCCCAAATGGGACACCCTAACTGGGTTCATTGATGGTTCCTCTCAGTCCAGATGCGAGCCGCAACAAGCTCACCTTCACCATAACACATGCTGCCTAGTCACATAGTTGACGTTTTTAATTTTATCAAGTATCACAAGAACAGAACTAATCAAAGGTTGGATGGATTCTTACACAGCAGACAACACAGTTTGGCCACAACCACATAACGGAAAAGCCAAATTCCTTAGCACAGGAGTCAAAGGCATCCCTGGCCACCACGGAGGGGATCTTTCCAGGTTTATCCACCTTCCTCCTGGGTCTTAAGCATCAGCCACGTCTCATGTTTCACAGTTTTCTGGAAACACCCTGCACTTTCACATGGTCTAAACTTCTCCCCCTGAAAGGTTTCCCCACTTAACATCCCTCCTTCCATATCCATCTTCACCCTCTTTCTCTTCTGATTCATGTTCTCCTATGAAGGTGTAGACCCAATGTGATCCCTCCTATTAAATGTTTCCCTGACATGACGGCCTAGGTAGATTCAGTCTCTCTTGTCTCTGTCCCCACAACATTTTATTCACACCACTACTCAAAGTAAAAGCGACAGAAAGATACCGAGGTTGTCCCTTTGCGTTTCAGTGAATTCCACTTACATCTTCAGTCAGACTGGCAGCCCTCACTCATGGGCAGCCCTCATCTTTGAGTCTCTGGACCTAGCAAAGGTCATGCCCCAGAAATATAGTGGAGAATTAAGTGAGATCACATTGATGTCCTTTGGTCCCTACGTCTTAAAGTGTAAGAGCAGTGATGATATAGACTAGATCCTCCTTTTCCCCAAACACAATTTGTGTCTAACAGCATCACATATATGTATAGCATGCAGAGCGTGGAAGGAATTATGACACATGTTCCCAAGGGGTCAACGACGTATGTGTAAATCGATACGAAGTCTGTTTATGTGCTTCAGTGTGTGTTGGCTGGAGTTTCACACAGTCTCGGAACTGACGTGGAGCCAAGTGTTCATCCAGTCCTCTAGCTTTGCTAAGTAAGAGAAAGATGCTAACGATGTCTTGGTTCGAGTGCAATGAGGTCACCTCTTATCACTGATATTTCATCTCAGTATCGACTCACAGATGCTTCCTGTCAAGTCCAATATCCAAACCATCCTCACAAATCCCATTAAGCCACAGCTCCCCATTAGGCTTTATACGCCCTCGAAGATTTATGCTCAATCTTCTCACCTCAGTTTCCTAAAGTCCCTCCAGACCTTGGTTCCTCCACTTTTCTTCCACCCAACAGGATCTATCAGACTTGACTTCTCTCCTTCTCTAGTTCAAGCTCCTTGGTTTACTGGAAACGGCTGTCAGTTCAGTTCAGTTCAGTTCAGTCGTTCAGTTGTGTCTGACTCTTTGAGACCCCATGAACCGCAGCACATTAGGCCTCCCTGTCCATCACCAACTCCCAGAGTTGTCTCAAACTCATGTCCATTGAGTAGGTGATGTCCTCCAACCATCTCATCCTCTGTCATACCCTTCTCCCCATGGCTTCAATCTTTCCCAGCATCAGGGTCTTTTCGAATGAGTCAGTTCTTTGCATCAGGTGGCCAAAGTATTGGAGTTTCAGTTTCAACATCAGTCCTTCCAATGAACAGCCAGGACTGATCTCCCTTAGGATGGACTGGTTGGATCTCCTTGCAGTCCAAGGGACTCTCAAGAGTCTTCAACACTACACTTCAAAAGCATGAATTTTTTCAGTGCTCAGCTTTCTTTGTAGTCCAACTCTCACATGCATACTTGACCACTGGAAAAACCATAGCCTTGACTAGATGGCCCTTAGTCGGCAAAGTAATGTCTCTGCTTTTAAATATGCTTTCTAGGTTGGTCATAACTTTTCTTCCAAGGAGTAAACGTCTTTTAATTTCATGGCTGTAGTCACCATCTGCAGTGATTTTGGACCACCCCACCCCACCCCACCCCCTGCCGCAAATAAAGTCAGCCACTGTTTTCACTGTTTCCCCATCTATTTTCCATGAAGTGATGGGACCGGATGCCATGATCTTCATTTTCTGAATGTTGAGCTTTAAGCCAACATTTGCACTCCACTGGTAATCCCCTGTTCACTCTGTCTTNAAATAAAGTCAGCCACTGTTTTCACTGTTTCCCCATCTATTTTCCATGAAGTGATGGGACCGGATGCCATGATCTTCATTTTCTGAATGTTGAGCTTTAAGCCAACATTTGCACTCCACTGGTAATCCCCTGTTCACTCTGTCTTCCTGTCATCCAGACCTGACAGAATGCCAGCCATCCCTCCTTCGCTGCTCTTCTCTGTTCTCAAGCCTGGGAGGCAGCACACAGATGGGGAAAATCACGAAGATTCTTCAGCCAGTCACGCCGGGAAGCTCGTGTGGCTACTCCAAAACTTCGCCTCCTTTCTCCATGCCTTTGCCTGCCTAACTTCCTCTATCACAGCAGAGGGCCTGGCCTCTGAGGACAACCAGCCCTTCAACTTCTTGCCTCACAGGCCTCGAGGAATGTACCATGTGCGCAGACTCACCTTTAACTTCTGCCCCTTCTTTCAGCTCTTTGCAGCCAATCCCAGCAGCTGGGCTCCGGTTTGCACTCTCTCTCATCTCCAGACCTTTACCACTCAACCATCTCCCCTCTCAGCTGCCTGCTTCCATCTCCTTCTCTTCCAGATCCTTCTCCTTAGCACAGAAACACGCTTAAGTGTTCCCTTGTGTAAGAGCAAACCAACATAGCAATGGGTTTTGTGGGTTTTTTTTTTTTTTTTAATTTCCATTCAACTCTTTTCTTGACATTCTCAATGTTATTGATTTTCACCTTCCCTCACTCCAGACACACTTCCAGGCCTGTGCCCTGGATCTTCTTACAATCTGGAATTCTTTCTTCTGTGAAGACTTACACCCATTCCTCCCTTCCTCTGCCCACAATATTGTATTATTCTTTCTTTGATACTGCTGTATACCTACTGCATTTGTTCTTTTGTCTCTGGGCTGATCTGCTGGCTCTTCATCTCTTACTAGTCTCACTTTGAGCACTAAGCAACCTAGATCTCATGACCCACCACTTTTCATCTTCCATTTCTGGGTATTACTATCCCTCCAATACCCTGGCTTGACAAGCCCCATCCTTGGATCCATGTGACCATCTACTTTTCTGCACCTGGACTACTGGTAAAACTTGGATACCATGTAGCTTGAGGTCCTATACACCCATAGTCTCCAGCTTGAGTTGGGATCTCAACTCTACCAAATTCTCTTTCCACAAATCCCTAGTTCTCTCTTCATTCTCCTAAGGGAATGGAGACTGCTACTTCCCTCCAGTCTTCACATACCCTGGGACTGTCTCCCTTCCCCCTCTTAGAGGATGCCATCTTTCTTAATTCTCTAAAAATGGAGACCACAAGATATAATACCTTCGTGTCCTGCCACAGGCAGTGAAGATAAATGGATCTGCTTTCAGGGCCCCAAAATTTCCATGGAGAAGCTGATGTCCTCACCTTGCAGTTAGTGTCCTCACATGGCCTTCAACTCCTATGCCCTATCTGCTTCCTCCAGGGTCTTTCCTTATCAATTACCTCCTCTCTATCTTCCATTTCCAGTGACTTTTGTTCTACTTTCTCTTCGAACATGTGGTTATGTTGAAGTGTTCCCCCATGTATAAACAGAAAAACAATTAAAATGAGCATGAAGCGTAAATTCATCTTTGATCTTATATCTTCCTATGGTGAACACTTTCTTCTTTTACTCTCATAACAGGCAAAGTTTTGGAAAGAGTGGTGCCCTCTGTGTCATCTCACAGACCTTCTAGGGACCTTGCTTCTGTCCCACCATGCCACCAAAAGCATGCTTAAATCACTAGGCCCCTCCCATCAGCGGGCACTACCATTTCATATCATTCAGTCTCTGTTGGGACTTTGTGGTTGGAAATTCTCTCCAGCCCAGATTGCTCTGATAGTCCCATCGATGCTCTCTGTATTTTTCTGACCATTTCTTCTCACTGTCCTCTTCAGATTCTTCCTCCTCTGCTTTCCCTTAAAGTATTAATATTTCCCAACTCCTAGTCCCTACCCCAGCATCCTTCAAAACCCACCTTTCCATTCCTCTCCTTGGTGCAGTATTTCCTAACTGAAGCCCTTAACACTATGGAAATTTACCATCCTAGTGTATAATTTAGTGATTTGTATACTTTCTTTTTCCAGTCTGTGAGCTCCTGGTAGTGGCTTTTTACACAGAAAACAGTAAATGCTTGTTTAATTGAACTGGTTTGTTAACCTTCTTCTCTGTTGTCTGTTTATATTACCAGCTGCCCTTCCAGAAGGTCTACCCTGTCCTTGTTCTTTTTATTGACCCTCATTTCAGACTTAGCATATTTTTTCAAACCTCTTCAAAGCACAAGACTTCTTGACACTATTCCTTACTCCCATTTATATTCATTTTTTTAACAAGTGTTTTTACATTTGACTTTACAAACAGTTTCTTGCTTGGTCTCCTCTTTAACTGCTTTCTCATTTTCTTCCTGGGCAGGATTATGCTATTAACAACAGATTTCTATTCTTTTAAAAGGAACCTGCTATTCCAACAAAGCTTAGAGTCCCACTGGTCTTTGCTCTCAGCTTTTAGAACCCTGCCTTCTTGAAACCAGGCCGTCCATCTGACAATACCCAGCTCACTCACTGTTGGCTGTCTCTGGAGTAACCTGCTTTTTTTTCCCAAGGCCCCTCCACTTCTGTGTTGGTGAGAAGAGACCCAGAGAAGCAGCTCTGCGTTGCTTCCCCTTTCGGCAAGTCAATTTCTAGCAGATGTCCCACGGCTCCTCCTACTCGGTCCCCTCCCTCTGCCATCACCCAGCTCCTCTCGCTGCATCTGTGTCTGTTGTTTGATCCACGCCTGGAAAACATCATCGCTTCCACCATCTGGGTGGGTGGTCTCAGCGTATTCCCACTCTGCTTCTTTCCTTTAATCTTCAACCAAACTCTGTCCTGCACAATCCCATCATCCCAGTCACAAGTTTCACCTCAGGTGTTCATGACCCTGACTGGCTTAACATTGAACCTGATTTCTCTTGAACAGACATCTCATAAACTACAGTGTCTTCAGACAGCCAAGGGTCTGCTTCTTTACATCCTGAGGACGGCAAGTAGTGATGCTTGTCTTCCTTTGCTCAAATCCATTTTACCTTTTTATTTGTTAAACTATATTTTATGCCCAATTATATCCAATTGGGATGTAGACATAAGCACTAATTCTAGGCTTCTGGCAAATAATTCTTGAAATTATTACTCTCAGTCATATTATTATATGAAATTATTTTCCCTGTTTTCACATAAATTTTCCCAGTATTTATTTGATGTTACTCTTGTTGCCCAGATAACCAGGATGATGTGATCACTCACCTAGAGCCAGACATCCTGGAGTGTGAAGTCAAGTGGGCCTTAGGAAGCATCACTACTCAATAATTCCAGTTGAGCTATTTCAAATTATGTTGACTATACCAAAGCCTTTGACTGTGTGGTTCACAGCAAACTGTGGAACAGCAAACTGTGGAAAATTCTTAAAGAGATAAGAATACCAGATCACCTTACCAGCCTCCTGAGAAATCTGTATGCAGGTCAGGAAGCAATAGTTCAAACCAGACATGGAACAACAGACTGGTTCCATATTGGGAAAGGAGTATGTCAAGGCTGTATATTATCTTGTACAAGATAAGAGTACATCTTGTGAAATTCTGGGCTGGGTGAAGCACAAGCTGGAATCAAGATTGCCGGGAGAAACATCAGTAACCTCAGATATGCAGATGACACCACCCTTATGGTAGAAAGTGAAGAGGAACTAAAGAGCCTCTTGATGAAAGTGAAAGAGGAGAGTGAAAAAGCTGGCTTAAAACTCAATATTCAGAAAACTCAGATCATGGCATCCAGTCCCATCATGGCAAATAGATGGGAAAAGAAAGGAAACAGTGACAGACTTTATCAACTTGGGTTCCAAAATCACTGAAGATGGTAATGGCAGCCATGAAATTAAAGGATACTTGCTCCTTAAAAACTTTGCCAAACCTAGGCAGCATATTAAAAAGCAGAAACATTTGCCAACAAAGATCCATCTAGTCAAAGCTATGGTTTTTCCAGCAGTCATGCATGGTTGTGGGAGTTGGACCATAAAGAAAGCTGAGTGCCAAAGAACTGATGATTTTGAACTGTGGTGGAGAAGACTCTTGAGAGTCCCTTCACAGTAAGGTGATCAAACCAGTCAATCCTAAAGGAAGTTAGTCCTGAATATTCATTGGAAGGACTGATGCTGAAGCTGAAACTCCAATACTTTGGCAACCTGTTGCAAAGAACAGACTCATTGGAAAAGACCCTGGTGCTGGGAAAGATTGAAGGTGGGAAAAGGGGATGACAGAGGATGAGATGGTTGGATGGCATCACCAACTTGATGGACATGAGTTTGAGAAAGCTCTGGCAGTTGGTGATGGACAGAGAACCCTGGCAAGCTGCAGTCCATGGGGTTGCAAAGAGTTGGACATGACTGAGAAACTGAACTGAACTGAGCTCTTTTTGTAGAACAAAGCCTTGATTATTTTTCTTCTTTAAATTTTTTTTAGTTTTGACTTAAAATTTTTTAACTTCTATTTCATTTTGTATAGAACAACATTGTTTTTTATTACTATGATTTAAACTGGACTTATCTTCATAAGATACAATTTCTAACCAAGAATTCATATTTCATTATAATAATTCCAAAACCAAAGTCTGACAATAATTATATTAGTAGTTATAATAGAAGTAACCATTCATTCAACAAGTATTTATGAAGCACTTACTATGTGCCAAGCAGCATGCTATAAATGAAAACAAAATTGTGAAACAGTCTCAAACTATCCCTGGCCCCATGGATACTGCTGTCTACAAATGATAACTGAATATTCACACAAATAAAAATCAGCCCCAACATGCAGGAATGACAGGGACTACAGATCACCAACCATCATCTAACTTCTCTCTTGACCTTTGGTGGTGGAATGTCTGAGTTAGCCAGACTCATGGGTGCTCAGACAGAGACAAGGAGACCACATCCTCCTTCTAATAAAGAGAGTCTTCTATTTACTAAGCACTTATGTAACACTCCCTGAGTGCTAGCCACTCTTCTAGTCCCTTACACATACATGCTGATTTTGAACCATCTTTAGGTACAGACTATTATTCTCTTCCTATACAGTTGAATATTTAAAGGTCATGTACCTCTTAAGAGAAGAACTGGGTTACAAATCTGGTCAGTCTAGCTTCAGAGTCAATGCTTTTATTCATTCACTAGGGTTTCTCTATAAAGATCTCCATGATTGTACATGTGTGTGTACGTTTGATCCATGTGTGTAAATTCAAACCCGAAAGTGTACGTGTCTGTGTATATGTGTGTGCCTCTGTGTACGTCTATGTGTCCATGTGTGTCTGTGTGTGTACAGAAGTCCATTATCTTACTTAGATCAACACCAGTCCTTTAACTTAATACTGCAAATCCAATCCTTCCTCCTTACCCTAGAGGATAAACTCAGTGGACATCTTCATTTGTTGGCTATTGACAACCGTTGATCAAATGCACAGATTGGGAAATGGATTATACTCCATTTAAAGTTATTATAAAATACTGGCTACAGTCCCTGTGCACTACACTATACCTTTGTATCTTATTTTATGTTTACCAGTTTGTACTTAATTTCTCTTGAAAAACTAACTCAGCCATAGGTTATTCAGATGATCACGACTATTCAGATCACATGGTCCCAGTTTTCAAAGGACCCTGTGATGTCTCATCTCATAACTTCAGCTGCTCCTGCAAGCAGGACCCTCATGCTATTTTTGATACTCGAGGACACTAAAAATCTCAATACAAACCCAACAGTGAGGATTTTAGAAAGATACTTTTCTTACCACTGTTAATTGAAACACACAAGTCTGTAGAGGATACATATGGGAGAGAAAAAGCTCTTTTCTGCCACCTGATCCTTATTTGTTGGTCATCTGTGCTGATTGGACTTGAGCATAGCCTTCAGTGGAGTAACTGCTGGCAGATGAGTGGGATCACATGGGAGTGCAAGACAAGACCTCAGCAGCCTTGTGCAGTTGTGAACAGTGCCTTTCTAAGCAGTCTTCTGAGAAAAAAAGCGCTTTTATCATCAGCATCGTTCACACATATTAACAGCTTTCCTTGGAGTTTTCAACATGTTGGTTCTTTGAACCTTGAATTATTTGCCAGGGAAGAAACTCATCCCCAGACCAACTAGCAGTGATTAGTGTGGCTCGTGGCTCTCCAAGCAGTTCCCAGTGTTGTCAGCACAGCAGAAAGGCGCCTGTCCCTAGATAGCCACTGCCTGGAGCCAGCCCAACCCTGCCTAGTGGGCCAGGCAAGGGGCAGCAGCCAAGGCTTTTGAAAAAGCCTACAGCAAGCCTCTCAGAGGTGTGTTAGGTCTAGTGGGATGCTACAGGGAGAAAGTAAGAGGTATAAACCACTAGGTATAAATATATATAAGATATGAAGATGTAACATATAGCACAGGGAATATAGTCAGTATTTTATAGTAACTCAAAGGAGTACAGCTTATAAAAACATTGAATCACTACGATGTATGGCTGAAACTCATATAATGTTGTAAATCAACTATACTTTAATAAAAAATAAATATTAAATCAGAGAAAGACAAATATTATGTAATATCACTTATCTAGAGAATTCTATGGACAAAGGAGCCGGGGGGGCTACCATGCATGGGATCACAAAGAGTCAGACACATGGAGAGATTAATACTTTCACTTTGGGGCTTGCTTGGTGGTGGTAAAGAATTTTCTTACCATGCAGGGGACCCAGGTTTGATCCCTGGGTGGGGAAGATCCCCTGGAGAAGGAAATGGTTACCCACCCCAGTGTTCTTGCCTGGGGATCTCCATGGACAGATGAGCCTGGCAGGCTACAGTCCACTGGGTTGCAAAGATCCTGACCCAGGGATGGAACCACAGGTCCTGCATTGCAGGCAGATTTTTACTATCTGAGCCACCAGAGAAGGACCCCCCCCCCACACACACACACATATGTAGAATCTAAAAAAAATGGTGCAAATAAACTTTATGAAACAGAGATAGACTCACAGACATGGAAAACATGGCTACCAAGGGGATAGCGAAGGTAGGGGGAGAGATACACCAGGAGTTTGGAATTAACATATACACACTACCATATGTAAAGTACATAAATAACAAGGGCTTATTGTACAACACAGGGAACTGTATTCAATATCTTGTAAAAACCTATAATGGAAATATATATATATAGCCTCACACATATATATATGCATATATATGTATGTATGTATTTATATAATGGAATCACTTTGCTTTACACCTGAAACAAACACAATCTTGTAAATTAACTATACTTCAATTTTAAAAGATGGTTGAAAATCAATCAATTAAAAAAAA
>SJYA01010669.1:0-20660 GCA_006410615.1 Neotragus moschatus
GAAAATATTTAATTAAAAACAAAACATGAAAATAATAAAAATTAATCTAACAATTATTCTTGAGTTGCTGTGAGTTTAGTGGTGTCAAGTCATTGTCTTTTACCTGCTTCTATGTGTTTGTCAAAGGCTTGAACGTGGGCTATCTCTTCATGGCTGCTCCAGCAAAGAAAGCTGTTGCCCCTTATCTTGTTCTTGGAGTATCTCCTCACAGCCGTTGCTCCTGATCCTGAACATAGTGTAGCACCTCTCGGAACACCTGTGCCCATGCAGCCACCACTCCTTGCACTTAGTTCTTTCTCTGTCTCAGTTATTTTACTGTTGGTTCCTTCTAGGGTGTTGTTAATCTCATTAATTGTATTGATTATTACTGCTTGCCTCTTCTTTATTTCTTCTAGATCTATGATACACACGTTAATTTCTTCTCATTCCAAGACTCCAGTGTATTTACTGGCATCTCTCCCTAGCTTTCAAGATTTTGATAATCTTTACTCTCATTATTCTGAATTTTTTTCTCAGGAAAACTTCCTATCTCAGTTTTTGTTTCTTTTTGTTCGTTTTTTGTTGTTGTTGTTGCTGTTGTTTTATTTTTTTAATTTACCTTCACCCATTTCTCTCTCGTTTCATTTTGTCTCAATTGCTGTGGATTGGGTCCCCTTTCTGTAGGCTGGCGGGTTATGGCTCCACTGTGTTGTGGAAACTGACCTTTGTGGGTGGGATGGGGCCAGTAACTTGTCAAAGTTTAATGTTTCATGGAATTTGTGTCTGTGAAGTGGCAGGCAGATCTGTATTTCCTCTCTCTGAAGTGCAATGACTTTTCCATGGATTGCACTTTGGGGTGTTTGTGGGATTGCTATGGTATCGTGTGCCCCCTATTTATAATATTCACTGTTGTATTTCTGTTTTGCTGGAGAATAGCTGTGAGTTCTCTCGTACTCAACTTGCTGGTTCAAATGTGGAGATTACTTTCCATGTAGACATGGAAACTCTGGTGTGTGTGCTTGTTCTTTAATGACCCTTGAGGTAAGAAGTTCAGTGTTTATCTAAAGTTCTGGAATCGATGTCCTGGCCTCTGGTGTTCTGTACTCAGTTTACAGTAGCACCAAAAAGCCACATACTCACAATACAAAACAACAAACCGCAGGTTAATGGTGACACAACTCATCTCATCCAGAAAGAATCAAAGGGATTCACAGAGTTCCAGAAAGCAGATGAGAGGGAGGAGAGAGAAAGAGGTTTCTAGGAGCAGATATGGGAGAGTAAAAGGGGGAGAAATCAATCAATTCAGGAAACAAAATCATATGTGAAATCAGATCCTAATGTTCTTGTACATAAAGTTACAACATTGATAAAAATACTTTGAAAACAAATATAAAGAACCAAGACTAAAAATCAGACTCTTTTAAATAATACAAAAAAAAGAAAATGGAGGCCAAATATATGTGTGTGTGTGAGAGTGTGTGTATGTCTCCATGTATACACATGTGTCCATGTTACACACACACACACAGTGTGTTCCATGTGTCCATACATACATACATATATATATATATATGAAGTGTTTAAAATCATTTTATGTCTTTGTTTGTTTAGAAAGGTAATACTAGTCAATAGAAAAAAAAAGTTTAAGTACAGTAAAGGACTAACATTGATAAAAGTTAAATAAATCATATAGAAATAGATCTCAGAATATCAAAGAAGTGGTGTGCTTTTTGGTATCAGTACAGTCTCATATAGTCCCTTGTTGAAGTGTGTACTTGTTTCCAAAAGCTACTATTGTCCCTCAATTGAGCTGTATTAACATTAATTGCAGACTAACTCTATTGACCAAACTTCTGGTTTGGTTTATGCTTCTTTGTTTATATTCCCTTCTTTTATTTGAAAGCCTCTCCTTATCCGGTTTCGAACATAAAACGAGGGTGTGTTAGCCTCGTATTCGACTTCATTCACTCCATATTTTGGCAGTGAGGTGGGACATGGAAAACAAATACCTCTGGGATATGTGCAGGTGCTTGAGGTGGATTGATCACACAGAGCTTACCACCGATACATGTGACAGTTACTTTCTAGGTCAATCTTGCTCAGCCTCTCGGTTGATACATGATACATACAGTGAGGTGGGACATGGAAAACAAATACCTTTGGGATATGTGCAGGTGCTTGAGGTGGATTGATCACATAGAGCTTACCACCAATAAATGTGACAGTTACTTTCTAGGTCAATCTTGCTCAGCCTCCCAGTGATACATAGAGCACTATCCCAAGTGGGTCCTGTGTTTCATGCACTTCCCAGCCAATTAGGCAATAAAACGTTCAACAGGGGCACTGACCATGATTTGGTATGTGCTTTGTGCTCTTTGCAAGTCAAAAATCTTGGGGAACTGGTTGGAGGGCAAGGCACAGTTCCAGGTGGGCCGTGCCTCTTATCCAGCTCTCTAGTCTCTGACATTCTGTTTGCTGTCTGTGCCAGAGCATACAATCTCAGGTTTTCCATGTGTCTCCTCAGGGTAGCTGACCCAAGGCTGTCATGATCCTGCCTTATGTAAACTGTCCATGAACCCAGGAATTCAGCATTAGGAACTGTCAACCAGCTTAGAGCTTGGTAGGAGNGTTACTTTCTAGGTCAATCTTGCTCAGCCTCCCGGTTGATACATGAGAGCACTGTCCCAAGTGGGTCCTATGTTTCATGCACTTCCCAGCCAATTAGGCAATAAAATGCTCAACAGGGGCACTGACCTTGATTTGGTATGTGCTTTGTGCCCTTTGCAAGTCCAAAATCTTCGGGAACTTGTTGGAGGGCAAGGCACAATTCCAGGTGGGCCGTGCTTCTTATGCAGCTCTCTAGTCTCTGACACTCAGTTTGCTGTCTGCCAGAGCATACAATCTCAGGTTTTCCATATGTCTCCTCAGGGTAACTGACCCGAGGCTGTCATGATCCTGCCCTATGTAAACTGTCCATGAACCCAGGAATTCAGCATTAGGAACTGTCAACCAGCTTAGAGCTTGGTAGGAGATGTCTCCGGGACCAAGAGACCAATAACGTATTTCCTTCTGCCTCTGGCAGATNCTCTAGTCTCTGACACTCAGTTTGCTGTCTGCCAGAGCATACAATCTCAGGTTTTCCATGTGTCTCCTCAGGGTAGCTGACCCGAGACTGTCATGATCCTGCCCTATCTAAACTGTCCATGAACACAGGAATTCAGCATTAGGAACTGTCAACCAGCTTAGAGCTTGGTAGGAGATGTCTCCGGGACCAAGAGACCAATAACGTATTTCCTTCTGCCTCTGGCAGATATGCCTCTGGCACATCATTCGTCTCTACCTCTGTGGAGGAAAGCGTCTTAAACGGAAGCTAGTTGGTCTCCTTTGGTGTTTTCTAGTGCACAATCTCCTGTTCTGTGACTGTGCCATAGTTCACTTTGTGGTCTTAGAGACTTCTCACAGGAAACATGCTTTCTAAAATGTCTGTCTCTAGCTTTTCCATGGTTTATGTTCCTGTGTAACCTTAGCTCCATAAGATTGTCCTCAGGTCTGTAAAACCTGATTCTAACCATATCGTGTTTGATATATCACAGGCCTCTCTCCCTGGCCCCATGTTGGCCAGGGGACAGGAGCATCTGAGCCACGTCCTGAATTTGTTGGCATAATCTGTTTTGTCCTTTTTCTCCTGGTTCTGTTTCTTCTCCCACTGACACCAATGCAGAGAGTTTCCTATTTTGTGTAAATTTGTCCTCTATTATGGTTTACTCTCCAAGGGGGCGTCTCGATCCCTAAAACGTTTGCTCCCATACACCTCTTATCTTGTCCTATCTCCTTTAAAAGATACAGATTTTCCTTTCTCGGTTTCTTGGGCCCATCAACATCATTCCCAAATTGATTTCCAAAAGGTGTTCCATGTGCAGTCAATTTGATGGANATCGTGTTTGATATATCACAGGCCTCTCTCCCTGGCCCCATGTTGGCCAGGGGACAGGAGCATCTGAGCTACGTCCTGAATTTGTTGGCATAATCTGTTTTGTCCTTTTTCCCCTGGTTCTGTTTCTTCTCCCACTGACACCAATGGAGAGAGTTTCCTATTTTGTGTAAATTTTTCCTGTATTATGATGCACTCTCCAAGGGGGCGTCTTGATCCCTAACAACATTTCCTCCCTTACACCTCTTATCTTGTCCTATCTCCTTTTTAAGAAATGGATTTTCCTTTCTCGGTTTCTTGGGCCCTTCAACATGATTCCCAAATTGATTTCCAGAAGGTGTTCCATGTGCAGTCAATTCTTTGATGGATTTGTGTGGGAGAAAGTGGACAGTGCCTCCTATTCCTCTAACATTATGAGACCCCAAGACGACCTTGGAAGATCTACTTTATTAACTGAAATCTTGTTGTTCAGTCACAAAGCCATATCTGACTCTTTGTGACACCTTGGAATGCAGCACACAAGGCCTGTCTGTCCCTCAGCATCACGCAGACTCTGCCTGAGATCATGTCTGTTGGATGGGTGAAGTATACAACCTTCTCCTTCTTTCTAACCCATGCCTCCTCTTGATTTCATTGTTTCCTAAGATTGAGGGCCTTTTCTAGTGAGTCAGTTCTTGGCTCAGGTGGCCAAAGCTTTGGAGACACAGCTTCAGCATCAGTGATGCTCTAACCCCTCTTCAGAGTGGATTTCCTTTATGTTTGTCTGGCTTGATCTCTTTGCAACCCAATGGACACTCACAAGTCTTCCCCAGCAGAGCAGTTTGGTGTTCTCCCATCTGAAAATGCCCATGGAAAGACCATAGATGTGACTCTACGTGCCTCGACTGGTCAAGTCATATCTTCACCTTTTAACATTTGTGAGAGCTTTTCTAAATTTGTGAAAGCTTTTCTTCCAGGAAACAATTGTCTTCTAATTGTAAAGCTTCCATTATCGTATGCAATGAATTTAGAGCCACAACACAGAAAATCTGTCACTGCTTCTGCCTCTTCCACTTCTATTTCCCATGAAACTGTGGGAACAGATGTCATGATCTTACTTTGTGTAATACTGGGAGTTTAAATGTACTGTTTATTGTATGTTTTCCTATCAACATTGAGAATTATTGTATTATTGTACCTTTGTTTTCTCTCAATGATTTTGATAAGAAAATATTTCCTAAGAATATGCTAAGAAGATAGTTATTCATTATATGTAATACTGCTTGTTTTAAGTGTCCTGCTGGAGTATTTGTGCCATGTTTCTGTGACAACTGGGTAAAATATTGACAAAATACACAGCCTATACTATATTTCTCCATTGACATAATTTACTGAGTCTACTCATATTATCTAGTTAGATTTTCTCTAAAATGGCAACTACAAAAATACAAAGGAAGACAAGAAAAAAAGATATCATGTGGAGGTGGGCAGGAAGCTGAACCCCTGTGGCATGAAGCAAGAGAAATTTTCATCATCAAAGATTTCTATTGAAATACTTGGTGCCAGAAGTTTAATGTGATGAAAGAAAATTTTACATACTGAATTATGGAGAAGTGGTTTTGATATACACATCATATTATCTCAATGTTCAGCTAGCCAAAAGAACCCGACTATGATCTATGTACAGTGTACTGGGCATCTGTTTTACACATTAAGTGGGTAGCTGTTATCCCAAATCCAGCTAGTTGAGCATTGTGTTTGTGGTTCCGACATGTTCCTATGTTATTACAGACTTAAACGTTTAAAATAGTATCCGACATGAGTGGGGTTAGTCCTAAAATGGCAGAGGTAAAGGACGGGGAGATCACTTTCTCCCCCACAAATTCACCAAAAGAACATGTGAACGCTGAGTAAATTCCACAAAACAACTTCTGAATGCCAGCACAGAGCATCAGGAACCCAGAAAAGCAGCCTATTGTCTGTGAAAGGAGGTAGGAAATATATGAAAGATGAAAATAGAGACAAAAGAGCTAGGCATGGAGCTCTATCCTAGGAAGGGAGTCTTAAGATAGAGAGAAGTTTCCAACCACCTGGAAACACTGTCACTATCGAGTTTCTGGCGAACCTTGGGACTGAACTACAGAGGACAATATAACCATGAGGAAAAATAAATAAATAATTAAAACCCAAAGATTGCGTGTCCAACAGCAATTCCCCCAGCAGATAAGCAGCATCCACCACTAGTAAGTGGGGACCGGGCAAGGAGGTGTAGGCTGAGATGATTAGAGTAAGGACTGGGCCTGAGTGCCCTGAGGGCAGTCTGAGGAACCTAACTTGGGATAGCAAACCAGACTGTGGAATAGCTACCACACGAAGAGCCTGCTCACTGCCAGGCCTGTTCACAGAACAAAGGATTGACTAGAGCTTCACAAAACCCCTAACCTAAGACACCATCAAGTACACTCACACAACAAAGGACTGAGCAGAGCTAGCCAGGTGCAAGCCAGCACATCCCCCACTCCAGTGACACATTGGTGAAAGACTTCTTGGGATTCTAGATGGTCAACATCCGCCTGAGAATGTGCACAAGTGTTGTACACCCAGAAAACTGAGTGGCAGGGACAGGGGAGGCAATAACTTGCAGCAAACTCACTCACCAAACATCTGGTCACCTGAGCTGCTCAGACCTGCGAAGGACACAAAAGGCAGGCCCAACTGAGTCTGTGCTTCTCAGGACTACCTGAGTACATGAACCTGAGTGGCTTAGACCTGGGAAGTGCATAAAATCCAAGGCTGACTTCAGGCATTTCCCAGCAGAACAATCTAGAGCCTAAGCAGAGTAGACATGGAAAGGACACATGCAGTGAGTGAGGGTAAACCCAGTGTGGCCAAGACAGTGTGAGCACATGCCGGTGTTATTTGTTTGCAGCGTCCCTCCCACCACAGCACAACTGAACAATTGAGTCTAAACAAGTGTCCACCACCACCGCCTTCTGTCACAGCAGAAATTAGACACTAAAGAGACCAGAAAACAGAAGAAGCTAAAACAGAGGGAACCTCTTTGGAAGTGACAGGTGCAACAGATTAAAACCCTGCAGTTAGTACCGACTACATAGGAAGGGACCTATAGATCTTGAGAAATATAAGCTGGATCAAAGAACTACCTGAAAATGAACTGAAACCACCCTGCTCAAAACAACATCAGAGAAAATCCTAGATATATTTTTACTATCCTTCTGGTTTTTTTTTTTTTTAAGTCCTCTATTATCCCCTTAGTTTTCATTTTTACAACTTACTATTACTTTGCAGGAAATAAAAATAAAGAGAGAGAGAGAGGGAGACCCTACTTTTAAAGGAAATTTCATATACATATAATTTTTGTGATTTTTTTCAGATATTGTAGTTTTGAAAATCAACGTCTACTCTAGATTTGTAATCTTTGCTTTTTGGTATTTGTTATCAGTGTTGTACCTTAAGAACCCAGTCTTCAGTCTGCATTTTACTTGACAGCAAGATTAAGAGCTTGACTGCTCTCTCAACATTTGGACTCTCCTTTTTCTCCACCAGGTTGCTTCTATTTCCTCCCTCCCCCTTCTCTTCTCTACCCAAATCTGTGAATCTCTTTGTGTATTCTGGACAGGGGAGAACACTTAGGGAACTGATTACTGGCTGGATCTGTCTCTCTCCTTTTGATTCTTCCCTTTATCCTCCTGGCCACCTCTGTCTCCTTCCTTCTTCTCTTCTCTGCATAACTCAGTGAAGATCTCTGAGTGGTCTCCATTGTGGAGCACACATAAGGAAGTGATTACTGGCTAGTTTGCTGTCTCCACTTTTGATTACAGCTCAACTCATCCTTGTCACATCCATCTTCCTCCTCCCTCTTCTCTTTTCCATGTAACTCTGTAAACCTCTCTGGGTGTCCCTCATTGTGGAGAAACTTTTCATTTTTAACCTAGACGTTTTATCAGTGGTGCTGTATAGATGGAGAAGTCTTGAGGCTACACTGAAAACCAGAAGCAGGAGACTTAAGTCCAAGTCCTGACAACACCAGAGAACTGACTCCAGGCAATATTATCAGCAGGATAATCAACAGGAGCTCATCAAACGCCTCCGTACCTACACTGAAATCTAGCACCATCCAAGGGCCAACAAGTTCCAGAGCAAGACATACCACACAAATTCTCCAGCAACACAGGAATATAGCCCTGAGCATCAATAAACAGGCTTCACCAAAGTCACTCCAAACCTATTGATAGCTCATAACTCATTACTGGACACTTCATTGCACTTCAGAGAGAAGAAATCCACCAGAACACCAACACAAGCTTCCCTAACCAAGAAACCTTGACAAGCCTCCTGTATAAAGCCCACCCACAGTGAGGAAACTCTACCATAAACAGAATGCCACAATCTGCCAGAACACAGAAAGGCCACCCCAAACAAAACAATAAAAACAAGATGAAGAGATAGACAAAAACCCAGCAGGTAAAGGAACTGGATAAATGCAAACCAAAAGAGGAAGAGAGAGGGAATCTACCTGATAAAGAATTCCAGTACTGATAGTGAAAATGATTCAAAATCTTGAAAACAAAATGGAATCACAGAGAGATAGCCTGGATACAGGATTCAGAAGATACAAGAAAGGTTTAACAAGTGCCTAAAAGCAATTAAAAAAAAAGTGTCAATAGATAATGAATAATGCAATGAATGAGATAAAAACCACTCTGGAGGGAACACACAGTAGAATAAAGGCGGCAGAAGATAGGATTAGTGATGTAGAAGATAGAGTGGTAGACATAAATGAATCAGAGAGGAAAAAAGGAAAATGAATTAAAAGAAATGAGGACAATCTCAAGAGATATCTCAGACAATATTGAACACCCCAACATTCAACACATAGGAGTCCCAAAGAAGAAGACAAAAGAAAGACCATGAGAAAATACTTGAGGAGTTACTAGTTGAAAAGTTCCCTAAAGTGGGGAAGGAAATAATCACCCAAGTCCAAGAAACCCAGAGAGTCCCAAACAGGATAAACCCAAGGCAAAACACCCCAAGGCATGTATTAATCAAATTGACAAAGATCAAACACAAAGAACAGATATTAAAAGCAGCAAGGGAAAAATAACAACGCACAAATGGATTCCCATAAAGATAAAAGCTAGTCTTTCCATAGAAACGCTTCAGGCCAGGAGGGAATGGCAGGAAATACTTAAAGTGATGAAAGAAAATAACCTAGAGCCCATATTACTGTACCCAGGAAGGATCTTATGCAAATATGAAGGAGAAATCAAAAGCTTTATAGACAAGCAAAAGCTGAGAGAATTCAGCACCACAAAACCAGCTCTCCAACAAATGCTAAAGGATCTTCTCTAGAAAGCAAAAACAAAAAGGGTGGACAAACTCAAACCCAAAACAATGAATTAAATATCAAGGGGATCATACATATCAATAATTACCTTAAACATATATGGGTTGAATGTCCCAATCAAAAGACAAAGACTGGTTGAATGGATACAAAGCAAGACAATTATATATGTTTTCTAACAGAGACCCACCTCAAAACAAGGGACTCATACAGACTGAAAGTGAAGGGATGGAAAAAGATATCCCACACAAACAGAGACCAAAAGAAAACAGAAGTAGCAGTACTAATATCAGATAAAATAGACTCAAAGGCTGTGCAAAGAGAAAAAGAAAGACATCACATCATGATCAAAGGATAAATTCAAAAAGAAAATATAACAATTACAAATATATATGCACCTATCATAGGAACACCAAATGTAAGACAAATGCTAACAAGTATGAAAGGGGAAAATAACAGTAACACAATAATAGTGGGAGACTTTAATACCACACTCCCACTTTAGATAAACCAAACAGAAATTAACAAGGAAACAAACTTTAAATGATGCAATAGACCAGTTAGACCTCACTGATATTTATAGGACATTTCACCACAAAACAATGAATTTCACTTTTTTCTTAAGTGCATGTGGAACTTTCTCCAAGATAGATTACATCCTGGGCCACAAATCTAGCCTAGGTACATTGAAAAACAAAAAATAACTGAAATCATTTCAAGCATCTTTTCTGATCACAATGCAATAAGATTAGATTTCAATTACATGACAAAAATTATTAAAAATTCTACCATATGGAGGCTGAACATCACATTGCTGAATAACCAACAAATCACAGAAGAAATAAAAATAAATCCAAATATGCATAGAAACGAATGGAAATGAAAATACAACAACCTCAAATCTGTGGAACACTGTACAAGCCGTGCTAAGGGTAAGATTTATACCAATGAAGACAATCTCAAGAAACTAGAAAAAAAGTCAAATAAATTGCCTAACTCTACAAATAAAGCAACTAGAAAAGGAAGAAATAAAGAACCCCAGAATTAGTTCGATCTAGTTCCGTTCAGTCACTCAGTAGTGTCCGACTCTTTGCAACCCCATGAATCGCAACATGACTGTTCTCCCTGTCCGTCACCAACTCCAGGAGTTCACTCAAACTCACATCCATTAAGACACTGATGTCATCCAGCTATCTCATTCTCTGTCGTCTCCTGCTCTTCCTGCTCCCAATACCTCCCAGCAATAGACATTTTCCAATGAATCAGCTCTTTACATGAGGTGGACAAAGTCCTGGAGTTTCAGCTTTAGCATCAGTCCTTTCAAAGAAAGCCCAGGGTAGATCTTCTTCAGAATGGACTGGTTGGATCTCCTTGCAGTCCAAGGGACTCTCAAGAGTCTTCTCCAACACTACAGTTCAAAAGCATAAATTCTTTGGTGCTAAGCCTTATTCACAGTCCAACTCTCACATCCATACATGACTACTGGAAAAACCATAGACTTAACTAGAGGGACCTTAGTCAGCAAAGTAATGTCTTCTCTTGAATATGCTATCTTTGTTGGTCATAACTTTTCTTGGAAGGAGTAAGTGTCTTTTAATTTCATGGCTGCTCTCACCATCTGCAGTGATTTTAGAGCCCCCCAAAATACAGTCTGACACTGTTTCCACTGTTTCCCTGTCTATTTCCCATGAAGTAATGGGACCAGATGTAATGATCTTCATTTTCTGAATCTTAAAAATTAACGCAGAAATAAATACAAAGGAAACAAAAGAGACCAGAGCAAAAATCAGCAAAACCAAAAGCCGGTTCTTTGAGAGGATAAATAAAATTGACAAACCATTGGCCAGACTCAATAAGAAACAAAGGGAAAAAAAATCAAATCCTTAAAATTAGAAATGAAAATGTGGAGGTCACAACAGACAACACAGAAATCAAAGGATCATAAGAGACTACTCTCAGCACTTATATGCCAATAAAACGGACACCTTGGAAGAAATGGGCAAATTCTTAGAAAAATACAACGTTTCCAAACTGAGCCAGGAAGAAATAGAAAATCTAAACAGACCCACCACAAGCACAGAATATAAAACTGTAATAAGAAATCTTCCAGCAAATAAAAGTCCAGGTCTAGATGGCTTCACGACTAAATTCGACCAAAATTTTAAAGAAAAGCTACCACCTATCCTACTCAAACACTTCCAGAACATTTCAGAGGAAAGTAAACTTCCAAACTCATTCTATGAGGCCATCTTCACCCTAATATGAAAATCTGACAAAAATGCCACAAAAAAAGAAAACAACAGCCCAATATCACCGTTGAACATATAAGCAAAAATCCTTAAAATAATTCTAGCAATCAGAATCCAAAAACATATCAAAAAGATCATATATCATTACCAAGTGGGCTTCATCCCAGAGATGCAAGGATTCTTCAATATCTGCCAATCACTCAATGCAATAACCACATTAACAAATTAAAAAATAAAATCTATATGATTAGCTCAATAGATTAAGAGAAAGCCTTTGACAAAATTCAACATCCATTTATGAGAAAAACCCTCAAGAAAGCAGGGATAGAAGAAACATGCCTTAACATAATGAAAGCTATATGTGACAGACACACAGAAAACATGATCCTCAATAGTGCACAATTGAAAGCATTTCTCCTAAAGTCAGGAACAAGACAAGGGTGCCCACTTTCACCACTACTATTCGACATAGTTTTGCAAGTATTGGCCACAGCAGTCAGAAAAGTAAAAGAATAATAATAATTAAAAAATCCAAATTGGAAAAGAAAAAGTAAATCTTTCACTGTTTGCAGATGACATGAACCTGTATATAGAAAGCCCTAAAGACTCCACCAGAAAATTCTAGAGCCAATTAATGAATATACTAAAGTAGCAGGATATAAAATCAATACACAGAAATCCCTTGTATTTGAATACATTAATAATAAGAAAACAGAGAAATTAAGGAAACAATTCCATTCACCATTGCAACGCAAAGAATAAAATACTTAGGAATATATCTACCTAAAGAAACAAGAGACCTATATACAGGAAACAATAAAACACTGGTGAAAGAAATCAAAGAGGACACTGACAGATGGAGAAATGTTCTGTGCTCATGGATCAGAAGAGTCAATATAGTGAAAATGAGTAGTCTATAGATTCAATGCAAGCCCTATCAAGCTACCAATGGTATTTTTCACAGAGCTAGAACAAATAATTTCACACTTTGTATGAAAAAATAAAGACTCCAATTGTCAAAGCAATCTTGAGAAAGAAGAATGGAACAAGTTGAATCAACCTGCCTGACTTCAGGCTCTATTGTAAAGCCACAGTCATCAAAACAGTATGTTACTGGCACAAAGATAGAAATATAGAACAATGGAACAAAATTGAAAGCCCAGAGATAAACGCACACATCTATTGACATCTTATTTTTGAAATGGAGGCAAGAATATACAATGGAGCAAAGAAAATGTTTTTAACAAGTGGTGCGGGGAAAACTGTACAACCACTTGTAAAAGAATGAAACTAGAAACTTTCTAACACAATGTGCAAAAATAAACTCAAAGTGAATTAAAGATCTAAACAAGGCCAGAAACTATAAAACACCTAGAGGAGAACACAGACAAAACATAAATCACACCAGTATCCTCTATGACACACCTCACAGAATATTGGAAACAAAAGCAAAAATAAACAAATGGGACTTAATTAAAATTAAAAGCTTCTATGCAACCAATGTGGAGAGGGAAATGGGAACCCATTCCAGTGCCTTTGCTTATAAAATTCTATGGATGGAGGAACCTGGTTGGCTAGAGTTCATGGGGTCATGAAGAGTTGGACACGACTGAATGACTTCACAACGACACAACAAAGGAAACTATAAGCAAGGTGGAAAGGAAACCTTCAGAATGNGAACCCATTCCAGTGCCTTTGCTTATAAAATTCTATGGATGGAGGAACCTGGTTGGCTAGAGTTCATGGGGTCATGAAGAGTTGGACACGACTGAATGACTTCACAACGACACAACAAAGGAAACTATAAGCAAGGTGGAAAGGAAACCTTCAGAATGGGAGAAAAAAATAGCAAGGGAAGCAATTTCCTCTTGAGAAATCTGTAGGCAGGTAAGGAAGCAACAGTTAGAACTGGACATGAAACAACAGGCTGGTTCCAAATAGGANAGTGTACTGGGCATCTGTTTTACACATTAAGTGGGTAGCTGTTATCCCAAATCCAGCTAGTTGAGCATTTTGTTGTGGTTCCGACATGTTCCTATGTTATTACAGACTTAAATGTTTAAAATAGTATCTGATATGAGTGGGGTTAGTCCTAAAATGGCAGAGGTATAGGACGGGGAGACCACTTTTTCCCCAACAAATTCATCAAAAGAACATGTGGACGCTGAGTAAATTCCACAAAACAACTTCTGAATGCAAGCACAGAGCATCAGGGACCCAGAAAAACAGCCTATTGTCTGTGAAAGGAGGTAGGAAATATAGAAAGATGAAAATAGAGACAAAAGAGCTAGGCAAGGAGCTCCATCCTGGAAAGGGAGTCTTAACANAACAAATTCATCAAAAGAACATGTGGACGCTGAGTAAATTCCACAAAACAACTTCTGAATGCAAGCACAGAGCATCAGGGACCCAGAAAAACAGCCTATTGTCTGTGAAAGGAGGTAGGAAATATAGAAAGATGAAAATAGAGACAAAAGAGCTAGGCAAGGAGCTCCATCCTGGAAAGGGAGTCTTAACATAGAGAGAAGTTTCCAAACACCTGGAAACACTGTCACTGTCGAGTTTGTGGCGAGCCTTGGAACTACAGAGGACAATATAACCATGAGGAAAAATAAATAAATAATTAACACTCAAAGATTGCATGTCCAACAGCAGTTCCCCCAGCAGATAAGCAGCATCCGCCACTAGTAAGTTGGGGCCGGGCAAGGAGGAGTAGGCTGAGATGATTAGAGTAAGGACTGGGCCTGAGTGCCCTGAGGGCAGCCTGAGGAACCTAACTTGAGATAGCAAACCAGACTGTGGGATAGCTACCACACGAAGAGCCTGCTCACTGCCAGACCTGCTCACAGAACAAAGGACTGTCTAGAGCTTCAGAAAAACCCCTAACCTAAGACACCATCAGGTCCACTCACAGAACAAAGGACTGAGCAGAGCTAGCCAGGTGCAACCCAGTACATCCCCCACTCCAGTGACAGATTGGTGAAAGACTTCTTGGGATTCTAGATGGTCAACATCCGCCTGAGAATGTGCACAAGTGTTGTACACCCAGAAAACTGAGTGGCAGGGACAGAGGAGGCAATAATTTGCAGCAAACTCACTCACCAAACATATGATCACCTGAGCTGTTCAGACCTGGGAAGGACAAAAAAGGCAGACCCAGCTGAGTCTGTGTTTCTAAGGACTACCTGAGTACATGAAACTGAGTGGCTTAGACCTGGGAAGGGCATAAAACCCAAGGCTGACCTCAGACAGTTTCCAGCAGAACAATCTAGAGCCTAAGCAGAGTAGACAAGGAAAGGATACATGCAGTGAGTAGGGGTAAACCCAGTGTGGCCAAGACACTCTGAGCACATGCCGGTGTTATTTGTTTGCAGCATCCCTCCCTCCACAGCACAACTGAACAATTGAGTCTAAACAAGTGTCCACCACCACTGCCTTCTGTAACAGCAGAAATTAGACACTAAAGAGACCAGCAAACAGAAGAAGCTAAAACAGAGGGAACCTCTTTGGAAGTAACAGGTGCAACAGATTAAAACCCTGTAGTTAGTACTGACTACATAGGAAGAGACCTATATATCTTGAGAAATATAAGCTGGATCGAAGAACTACCTGAAAATGAACTGACACCACACTGCCCAAAACAACATCAGAGAAAATCCTAGATATATTTTTACTATCCTTATGGTTTTTTTTAAGTCCTCTATCACCCCCTTAATTTTCATTTTTATAACTTACTATTACTTTGCAAGAAATAAAAATAAAGAGAGAGAGAGAGAGAGAGAGAGAGAGAGAGAGACCCTACTTTTAAAGCAAATTTCATATATATATAATTTTTGTGACTTTTTTCAGATATTTTAGTTTTGAAAATCAATGTCTACTCTAGATTTGTAATCTTTGCTTTTTGGTATTTGTTATCAATGTTGTACCTTAAGAACCCAATCTTCAGTCTGCATTTTACTTGACAGCAAGATTATGGGCTTGACTGCTCTCTCAACCTTTGGATTCTCCTTTTTCTCCAACAGGTTACTTCTATTTCCTCCCTCCCCCTTCTCTTCTCTACTCAACTCTGTGAATCTCTTTGTGTACTCTGGACAAGGGAGAACACTTAGGGAACTGATTACTGGCTGGATCTGTCTCTCTCCTTTTTATTCTTCTCTTTATCCTCCTGGCCACCTATGTTTCCTTCCTTCTTCTCTTCTCTGCATAACTCCGTGAAGATCTCTGAGCGGTCTCCATTGTGGAGCACACGTAAGGAAGTGATTACTGGCTAGTTTGCTGTCTCCACTTTTGATTACAGCTCAACTCATCCTTGTCACCTCCATCTTCGTCCTCCCTCTTCTCTTTTCCATGTAACTCTGTAAACCTCTCTGGGTGTCCCTCACTGTGGAGAAACTTTTCATTTTAAACCTAGACGTTTTATCAGTGGTGCTGTATAGATGGAGAAGTATTGAGTCTACACTGAAAACCAGAAGCAGGAGACTCAAGTCCAAGTCCTGAGAACACCANCTCCATCTTCCTCCTCCCTCTTCTCTTTTCCATGTAACTCTGTAAACCTCTCTGGGTGTCCCTCACTGTGGAGAAACTTTTCATTTTAAACCTAGACGTTTTATCAGTGGTGCTGTATAGATGGAGAAGTATTGAGTCTACACTGAAAACCAGAAGCAGGAGACTCAAGTCCAAGTCCTGAGAACACCAGAGAACTGACTCCAGGGAATATTATCAACAGGATAATCAACAGGAGCTCATCAAACGCCTCCATACCTACACTGAAATCTAGCACCATCCAAGGGCCAACAAGTTCCAGAGCAAGACATACCACACAAATTCTCCAGCAACACAGGAACATAGCCCTGAGCATCAATATGCAGGCTTCGCCAAAGTCACTCCAAACCTATTGATAGCTCACAACTCATTACTGGACACTTCATTGCACTTTAGAGAGAAGAAATCCACCAGAACACCAACACAAGCTTCCCTAACCAAGAAACCTTGACAAGCCTCCAATACAACCCCCACCCACAGTGAGGAAACTCTACCATAAACAGAATGCCACAAACTTCCAGAACACAGAAAGGCCACCCCAAACAAAACAATACAAACAAGATTCAGAGACAGACAAAAACCAAGCAGGTAAAGGAACTGGATAAATGAAAACCAAAAGAGGAAGAGAGAGGGAATCTACCTGATAAAGAATTCCAAGTACTGATAATGAAAATGATTCAAAATCTTGAAAACAAAATGGAATCACAAAGAGATAGCCTGGATACAGGATTCAGAAGATACAAGAAAGGTTTAACAAGAGCCTAAAAGCGATAAAAAAAGAAAAAGTGTCAATAGATAATGAATATGCAATGAATGAGATGAAAACCACTCTGGAGGGAACACACAGTAGAATAAAGGAGGCAGAAGATAGGATTAGTGACATAGAAGATAGAATGGTAGAAATAAATGAATCAGAAAGGAAAAAAGGAAAATGAATTAAAAGAAATGAGGACAATCTCAAGAGATGTCTCGGACAATATTAAACACCCCAACATTCGACACATAGGAGTCCCAGAAAAGAAGACAAAAGAAAGACCATGAGAAAATACTTGAGGAGATACTAGTTGAAAACTTCCCTAAAATGGCGAAGGAAATAATCACCCAAGTCCAAGAAACCCAGAGAGTCCCAAACAGGATAAACCCAAGGCAAAACACCCCAAGGCATGTATTAATCAAACTGACAAAGATCAAACACAAAGAACAGATATTAAAAGCAGCAAGGGAAAAATAACAAATAGCTCACAAATCGATTCCCATGAGGATAAAAGCTAGTCTTTCCATAGAAATGCCTCAGGCCAGGAGGGAATGGCAGGAAATACTTAAAGTGATGGAAGAAAATCACCTAGAGCCCAGATTACTGTACCCAGGAAGGATCTTATTCAAATATGAAGGAGAAATCAAAAGCTTTATAGACAAGCAAAAGCTGAGAGAATTCAGCACCACAAAACCAGCTCTCCAACAAATGCTAAAGGATCTTCTCTAGAAAGCAAAAACAAAAAGGGTGGACAAACTCAAACCCAAAACAATGAAGTAAATGGCAAGGAGATCATACATATCAAGAATTACCTTAAACATATATGAGTTGAATGTCCCAATCAAAAGACAAAGACTGGTTAAATGGATACAAAACAAGTCACTTATATATGCTTTCTAACAGAGACACACCTCAAAACAAGGGACTCATACAGACTGAAAGTGAAGGGCTGGAAAAAGATATCCCTCACAAACAGAGACCAAAAGAAAACAGAAGTAGCAGTACTCATATCAGATAAAATAGACTCAAAGGCTGTGAAAAGAGAAAAAGAAGGGCACCACATCATGATCAAAGGATAAATTCAAGAAGAAAATATAACAATTATAAATATATATGCACCTATCATAGGAGCACCAAATGTAAGACAAATGCTAACAAGTATGAAAGGGGAAAATTACAATAACACAATAATAGTGGGAGACTTTAATACCACACTCTCACTTTAGATAAACCAAACAGAAAATTAACAAGGAAAAAAACTTTAAATGATGCAGTAGACCAGATAGACCTCACTGATATCTATAGGACATTTCACCACAAAACAATGAATTTCACTTTTTTCATAAGTGCATGTGGAATTTTCTCCAAGATAGATCACATCCTGCCCCATAAAGATAGCCTAGGTAAATTGAAAAACAAAAAATAACTGAAATCATTTCAAGCATCTTTTCTGATCACAATGCAATAAGATTAGATCTCAATTACATGAGAAAAATTATTAAAAATTCTACCATATGGAGGCTGAACATCACACTGCTGAATAACCAACAAATCACAGAAGAAATAAAAATAAACCCAAATATGCATAGAAACGAATGGAAATGAAAACACAACAACCCCAAACCTGTGGGACACTGTACAAGCAGTGCTAAGGGGAAGATTTATAGCAATGAAGACAATCTCAAGAAACTAGAAAAAATGCCAAATAAATTACCTAACTCTACACATAAAGCAACTAGAAAAGGAAGAAATAAAGAACTCCAGAATTAGTTCGATCCAGTTCATTTCAGTCACTCAGTCGTGTCCGACTCTTTGCAACCCCATGAATTGCAGCATGCCTGTTCTCCCTGTCCGTCACCAACTCCAGAAGTTCACTCAAACTCACATCCATTAAGACACTGATGTCATCCAGCTATCTCATCCTCTGTCGTCCCCTTCTCCTCCTGCTCCCAATCCCTCACAGCAATAGAGATTTTCCAATGAGTCAACTCTTTGCATGAGGTGGCCAAAGTCCTGGAGTTTCAGCTTTAGCATCATTCCTTTCAAAGAAAGCCCAGGGCCGATCTCCTTCAGAATGGACTGGTTGGATCTCCTTGCAGTCCAAGGGACTCTTAAGAGTCTTCTCCAACACCACAGTTCAAAAGCATAAATTCTTTGGCACTCAGCCTTATTCACAGTCCAACTCTCACATCAATACATGACCTTAACTAGAGGGACCTTAGTCAGCAAAGTAATGTCTTCTTTTGAATATGCTATCTTTGTTGGTCAAAACTTTTCTTGGAAGGAGTAAGCATCTTTTAATTTCATGGCTGCTCTCACCATCTGCAGTGATTTTAGAGCCCCCAAACATATAGTCTGACACTGTTTCCACTGTTTCCCTGTCTATTTCCTATGAAGTAATATGACCAGATGTAATGATCTTCATTTTCTGAATCTTAAAAAATAAGGCAGAAATAAATACAAAGGAAACAAAAGAGACCAGAGCAAAAATCAGCAAAGCCAAAAGCCGGTTCTTTGAGAGGATAAATAAAATTGACAAACCACTGGACAGACTCAACAAGAAACAAAGGGAAAAAAATCAAATCATTAAAATTAGAAATGAAAATGTAGAGATCATAACAAACACAGAAATCAAAGGATCATAAGAGACTACTCTCAGCACTTATATGCCAATAAAATGGACACCTTGGAAGAAATGGGCAAATTCTTAGAAAAATGCAACGTTTCCAAACTGAGCTAGGAAGAAATAGAAAATCTAAACAGACCCACCACAATCACAGAATATAAAACTGTAATAAGAAATCTTCCAGCAAATAAAAGTCCAGGTCTAGATGGCTTCACAACCAAATTCAACCAAAATTTTAAAGAAAAGCTACCACCTATCCTACTCAAACACTTCCAGAACATTTCAGAGGAAAGTAAACTTCCCAACTCATTCTATGAGGCCATTTTCAACCTAATATGAAAATCTGACAAAAATGCCACAAAAAAAGAAAACAACAGGCCAGTATCACCGATGAACATACATACAAAAATACTTAAAATAATTCTAGCAATCAGAATCCAACAACACATCAAAAAGATCATATATCATTACCAAGTGGGCTTCATCCCAGAGATGCAAGGATTCTTCAATATCTGCACATCACTCAATGCAATACACCACATTAACAAATTAAAAAATAAAAGCTATATGATTAGCTCAATAGATTAAGAGAAAGCCTTTGACAAAATTCAACATCCATTTATGAGAAAAACCCTCAAGAAAGCAGGAATAGAAGAAACATGCCTTAACATAATGAAAGCTATATGTGACAGACACACAGCAAACATGATCCTCAATAGTGAAAAATTGAAAGTATTTCCCCTAAAGTCAGGAACAAGACAAGGGTGCCCACTTCCACTACTACTATTCAACATAGTTTTGCAAGTATTGGGCACAGCAGTCAGAGAAGTAAAAGAATTTTTTAAAAAATCCAAATTGGAAAAGAAAAAGTAAATCTTTTACTGTTTGCAGATGACATGAACAGGTATATAGAAAACCCCAAAGACTCCACCAGAAAATTCTAGAGCCAATTAATGAATATACTAAAGTGGCAGGATATAAAATCAATACACAGAAATACCTTGTATTCGAATACATTAATAATAAGAAAGTAGAGAAATTAAGGAAACAATTCCATTCACCATTGCAATGCAAAGAATAAAATACTTAGGAATATATCTACCTAAAGAAACAAGAGACCTATGTACAGGAAACAATAAAACACTGGTGAAAGAAATCAAAGGGGGCACTGACAGATGGAGAAATGTACTGTGCTCATGGATCGGAAGAGTCAATATAGTGAAAATGAGTAGTCT
>SJYA01010670.1:0-13470 GCA_006410615.1 Neotragus moschatus
ACACACACACACACACACACACACACACAAAATTTAACCAAAACTGTCATAAGAAGAAATAGAAAATCTGAATTTAAAATGTGAAAATACAAATGACTATTTAAGAAATTAAATTTCTAACTAAAAATGTTCTATGAAGAGAACTCCAGGCACAACAGTTTCACTGACAAATTCATATATAAAAAGAAATAAAAGAAATACTCTACAAACCCTTTTAAAGAAAAGAGAAAGTGGGAACACTTCCTGATTCATTTTTGATTCCTGCATAACCCTGTTACAAAAATCTTTCCAAGCTTCTTTTAAAAGGAAATTGTGCATGTTAATCGCTCAGTCATGTCCAATTCTTTGTGATCCCATGAACTGTAGCCTGCCAGGCTCCTCTGTCCATGGAATTCTTCAGACAAGAATATTGGAGTGGGTGGCCATTTGTTCTCTACGGGATCTTCCCAACACAGGAATCAAACCTGAGTCTCCCACACTGCAGTCAGAGTCTTTACCATCTGAGTCAGAAATTAGAGATCAATGTTATTCATAAAGAGAGTAAAAACCCTGATAAAAATATCAGCAAACTTGCTTGAACAGTATTTTTAAATTATTGTATTTTAAAGTATAATAATAATAACAAATTTTTAAATGTAAAAATAAATCTTACTATCAAAATAAAGAAGATAAAATATAATTATATCAAGATATTTGAGAAAAACAATTGCTAAAATTCACTGCCCTTTCATCTTTAAACAAATAAAAAAGCTTTTGGCAATTTAGGAACTTTCCCAATCTATGTACCTAAAATAAAAAGATAAATAAATTATATATATGTAGATAATAACCAAATACACATCTGCCACGGGATGCTTTCACAATTTTCCTATGGCCTGGCATAGCTGAGTCTAGCACTTAATCACTTAGAGGGTTTGTTAGCCCACTGGTTACTAGGCCATATCGCCAAGGTTTCTGATGTACTGTATCTAAGGCAGGACTTGAGAATTTGCATTTCTGCTGTTCTCAGTACTGCACTTTGAAAATAGCTGTGATTTAGTGAAAAACAACATTGGAATTGTATGTGATGTAAAGATTAGGTAAAATGCTGTAAAATATCTTTTTATATAGTGTGGAGAAAAGAGAACCCTCATATTGCAAATAGAAATGTAAACTGGTGCAGTCACTGTGGAGAACAGTATGGAATTTCCTTAAAAAAAACTAAAAATAGAACTACCTTACACTCCTCCGGGGCATATATCTGAACAAAACTATAATTCAAAAAGATACATGTACCCCTATGTTCACTGCAGCAGTATTTATTATAACCAGGACATGGAATCTCTAAATGTAAATTGGCAGATGAATGGATAAAGAAGATGTGGTATATATATATATATACACACACACACACACACACAATAGAATACTACTCAGCCATAAAAAGAATGAAATAATGTCATTTGAGGTAGCATGGATGGACCTAGAGATAGTCATACTAAATGAAGTAAGTCAGACAAGACAAATATCATATAATACCACTTGTATGTAAAATCTAAATTTTGATAAAAATGAACTTATTTACAAAACAGAAATAGACTCTTAGCTATACAAGGAAAAAACTTATGCTTACTGAAGGGGAAAGGGGGAAGGTATAAATTAAGAGTTTGGGATTAACAGACACAAACTACTAAATATGAAATAAATAGCAAGGACCTACTGTATATCACAGGGACCTATATTCAGTACCTTATAATAATCTATAATGGAAAAGAATATGAAAAAAAGATATATGTATGTATAACTAAATCACTTTGCTGTACACAAGAGATGTAAATCAACTATACTTCAATAAAAATAAATAAAATATTTCTTAATGATATCTTGCTAGTTATCTTTCCAATATCTTGATTGATAACTTCCCTTTTTCAAAATTTCTATTTCTTTTGAAATTTTGATGTTCTATATTTTCTAGGAAATTATCCATTTTCTCCTTTTTGTCAGTTATGCAAAATAGTCTTATAATTTTTTTTCTATGTTTGTGATATATTTTTCCTTAATCTTAACTTTTTCCTGAACCGATCTTGTGAGAATTGTCTATTCTGTTGTTCTTTAAGAACAAGCAAGAAAACACTTCATTTTTAAAACTGTTTTTAAAGTTTCATTTCAACTGATTTCTTTCAAAATTAATTCTTTGTTTTTTTTTCTATTTTACTTTAATCTTTAATGTGGATTCATAGTTCCTTTATTATCAATCTTTCTTTAATAATGAACTCAAATATAAGTTTATATCTGAGTGTAATATTATCAATATCTGTAGCTCCTGGTATACATTTCCTTTATTTACTGATTTCTAGATATTTTGTCTTTTCTGTTTTATTTGTTCTTTGAATCCTTGAGACTTCACAAATGCCTTTCTTCTAGCTAGACAGGAGAATAGTACCAGAATTCGTTGGAGGGTTTCTGAATTTTGACTATTGTGATCTCTAAGGTTCTTCACTGTCTTCAAGCATACACTATTATAGATGAGAAAAAAATTCATTTTCCTCTGCTAATAAATTGCTTTTGCAGTCTCAATGAATGTGATTTTTTTTTTTTTTTTTTTTGTCCTTGGACTTCAGAAATTTGTTGGGAAAGATATTTACCTTTCCTAGAATGCAGCTTTTAAAATCAGTAAAAAAGGTTTTCTGTAGATCAATGAAATTATTCTCTACTAGTTGTTTGGCCTTTGCCCCTTTTCCATCTGTTCTTTCTTTTCCTCCTGGATCTCTTAGTATCAATATGCTAGGCCTCCTAGGTTTGTCCTCTGGTCTTTTGGTTTCATTTGAAAAGACCTTGATACTTGGAAAGATTGAGGACAGGAGGAGAAGGGGACAATAGAGGATGAGGTGGCTGGATGGCATAACTGACTCAATGGACATGAGTTTGTGTGAACTCTGGGAGTTGGTGATGGACAGGGAGGCCTGGCATGCTACAGTCCATGGGGTTGCAGAGTCAGACACGACTGAGCAACTGAACTGAACCGAACTGAACTTTTGGTTTCTTCCTCTGTATTTTTCCTCTGAGATTAGAAACACTCCTTATCCCTGGTCTTCCAGGTCATTGATTTGGTTTTCTTCACTTTGTACCAGTGAACATGATCCCAGAAATGAGACAGCAAATAATACAGATACCACAGCAGGCCTCCAGAGCCAGGAACCACTAACAGTTCTTCTAAATATGCAATCATGCATTCACACACTCACATGTGAAACACACCAAACTCATACACTCAGATACACACACTTTTCACCCTTTACAAGCACAATCTGGGTCTGGTACCCTAGTCCTCATCCCAAGACTTTGCTGCCAGTATTGAAGCTATTCTCAGGGGCACAATCCTCACAATGGTCTCCCCCATGTGGATGCTGCAAGAGCCCTTAACCCAGAGTACACCTTCTCAGTCTGGCTGGCACAGACAGCCATGTGACCAAGAAAAGGGAACAAAAGATCCCCTCTCACGGAAGCTTAATCTTTTTCAAGCTTAAGTGGCCTATGCAATCACAACCAGTTGTACGACAAACTGTGGTGGGCCTGCTGGTAATATTCTGACCTCCACTAACCAAGTACTAGTGTTGGGGCTTTCCTGATAACTCAGATGGTAAAGAATCCACCTGTAATGCAGGAGACCCAGGTTCTATCTCTGGGTTGAGAATATCCCCTGGAGAAGGGAATGGCTACCAACTCCAGTATTCTTGGCTGGAGAGTTCCATAGATAGAGGAACCTGGTGGGCTAGAGTCCATATTCTGACCGCCATTAACCAGATACTGACAGCCAATTTCCCAGGAAGTCACTCTGGGGACAGAGAGACGGGGTCAGAAAAAGATTAATCACCCACAGAGACACTTCAATTGGCCCTTTTAGCTGAAGGGAGAATGCAAAATTGGGCAGTGAGAAAATGCAGCTGAAGTAAAAATGATGTGTGATTGGCCTTCTGAACCAAAGAGGTCATGATTGCTCTGCTTACAGCCCACAACTGCACCACAACTATCACATGCCTATTACCTGGGCACTTCATACATGATATCTCACTTCGTCTTTATATAACTACTGCTGCTGCTAAGTCACTTCAGTCGAATCTGACTCTGTGCGACCCCATAGGTGGCAGCCCATCAGGCTCTCCAGTCCCTGGGATTCTCCAGGCAAGAACACTGGAGTGGGCTGCCATTTCCTTCTCCAATGCACGAAAGCAGGATTAAGCTATTATTGCTTCCACTTTGTAATTGAGTCCAGAGGAGGCAACATAATCTCCAAAGACCAACTGACTCAACCTTCTTCCTGTAGACAATGCTGAAATAGAACTGGACACAAGAAAGCTAGAACATAGTTTATGTACATAGAAGATGCTCACGAGCCCAGATATGTGGCAAGCAGAGTAGGCATTTGTTATGGCTCTTTCATTCCTAATCCTTTTCTCTAAGGTGCATGGTTTTCATTAGCCTTTGGAGTTACACTTTTCCCAACCTCCTTAACTTTCCACATGCCAAGTCGCTTCAGTTATGTCTGACTCTTTGTGACCTTATAGGCGGTTGTCTGCCAGGCTCCTCTGTCGATGGGATTCTCCAGGCAAGAATACTGGAATGGGTTGCCATGCCATTCTCCAGGGGATCTTACTGAACCACAGATTGAACCCATATTCTTTCATCTCCTGCACTGGCAAGTGAGTTCTTTAGCACTAGCTCTAATAGTCATCATTTCCTCTGGTCTTCTGCAACGTCTCTGGGCCAAGAAGATAGTGTATTGCTCATTTAATCTGTCCATAGGAGCTCTGTGAAGTGAGAGAGTAAGAGTATTTATGCAGACTCTCACAGTTAGAGGACAACATCCCTGAGGCAGTAGCTACAAGTGCCCAGCCACAGCCACAACTTTACATCCTCTAGTTTGCACCCACTAGCACAGGGCCAGCAAGTGTTGAGGGCACCTCCTAGGCCATGTCAGCCCACTGGATATTCAAAACAAATGTTGTTTATGCTTCTAAGAGTTTCTCTTTAATTCTCAGATAATCAACTGATCTTTAGACTTCTTGGAATATTCATCACATGCCCTCCAAATACTTGCTCTGAAGATAAGAAGCCTAACTTGGCTGGTATTAGATCCCAGGCACATAATCTCAGCTAAGACATCAAGAGGTGTACCCAGATTCAAAGAATTTCCAATCCAACCTTCATTATGGTTTCTACTCATTTTATCTCTTTCTTTCAAAGATAACCAAGCAGGCAAAGGTGAAATTTGGCTACTTCTGTTTAATATTTCAGTTACAAATCAGTGAAAATGAGTCAGTCAGAAAAACAAACAAGGATCTCCTAATGAATCATTGTCCATCAAAGATTGAAATTGCATTAATGTCTTTTAATGTATGAAAATAGTCACTAGGGTGCCCCCCCTCCCCGCAGTGCAATGACATGGGTACATTTCTGTATCTCTTATAGCAAGACAAATACAGTTTATATATGGTAAATAAATATGCTTTATAGATGCTAACTGCCCTCTGAGCTATGGCAGTGTCTTGTTAGAAATAATACTATATATATAGATAGATATACACACACAATATATACATAAATGCACACACACCATAAAATCAACTCTCAACTTGCAGGCCTCCAACTCTGTGCTTACTACGTCCATGTTATTTATCCAGTATTTAAGGTTTCTGAGTGACAGTTAATACAGATGGGTGCATCTCTAAGATGTATTCCCGTTATGAAAGGATACACCAAGATCGTTTATTAAGGAGATATTAACATAAAGGAAATGAAGAAATATACATGTTTTGCTAATTGATATGAGATGCACCAAAAACTGAATTATGAGTTTCTGTTTTCACAGGCGCCTTGGAGTCTCAGTTTTGCACATGGTCTCTCGCTTTTCCTTGAAAACATGTGCTCATGATGCATGGCAGGGCTTTGGATTCAATTATCAACACTAGGAAGTAAATTGGCTTTTTAACAAAGGCAATAAATAATCTCTACATGGTTTAATATAAAGCAATGAGTATCTCACTCTTAGCCAAAAAATGTATCCTTTCATGAAAACACTTATACAAACACACCAGAGCAGTCTCTATGGCAGGTTATTTTTGAGAATTTTTATATTTTATCTAAAGAGGTTGGAGGAGAAACCACTTAAGCAAGGCACGGTGCAATGGGGGCCCTGATGGCGAATCACACCTCTAATGAAGGCACGAGGCTAACAGACCATCTGTGAAACAATGTTAAGATTCAGATGAAAATGGTTTCCCTGGCACTTTGTGCAAATGTGCTTGTTTCTCCTGCATGGGGCTAACTACCCTACTGTGTGCTTTTTTTTTTTTTTTGGAACAGCTAACATGTATGATTGCAAACTACTTGAACACAAAGCCATTTTTAGAATCACATAAATTAAAGCTGTTTATATTCTATATTAAAGAAAATCATGTATCCAGTTCTTTCTCTTAATGAAGGCACTAATGATGTTGACAGATGATATAAGCTGTCCTAGGAAACAGGACCAGTTACATAAGGATTGATTTGCCCAGGTCCTTCTTTGACTGTGGCCAAAATCTAACAAGGACAGTCAAATCTCCAGGACAAGGGAGACAGGAGCATTGATAACTGAAATTACATGGGAACTCATCCTCTTATTGATAAAAGAAATGACTGGAAAAGGCCCCAAGCAAGGGAAAGCACTGAGCTGGGATCCCCTGTTCCTATGCTCCCCTGTAGATTAAGGTGCCTTTCATGGCTGCATTTGAGAGTGTGGCTGCCATTCCTGGCAGCTAGCCTGGTATGCTCTTTCTTCTGGTTATAAGTCCCAATCCCATGATCACAGCAGTGGCCTAGTGGCCCAGTACTTGACACATTATAATACTCCACTTCCTTGGACACAATGATAAGTCCAGGTACATATATGCAACCTAGGCAGATAAACAATTTTTGACAGAATTGGGAAATATCACGGGAAATAAATCTGAGAAAGCAAGCAGCTATCTTCTCCTGCTACTACCTGAAAGAGTTCATTAGCAAAATGAGAAGGAAAAGAGTACAGAAACAGAAGAACAAGGAAGTAGAGAAATACAGGGTGAATGTGGGGTTCCTGGATGGAGCTGTGCCTGGAGCCAAACCCCTCTGTGGACTTCTTCATAACATAATATCACGACTTTGTTCATGCATGTCTTTTTTTTTTTTAACATGTATCTTTTTTAACATTTTATTTTGTATTGAAGTATAGTCAATTAACACTTTCAGATGTGACAGTTTCAGGTGGACAGCAAAGAGACTGAGTTCAGTTCTGTTCAGTTCAGTCACTCAGTTGTGTCCGATTCTTTGTGACCCCATGAATTGCAGCACGCCAGTCCTCCCTGTCCATCACCAACTCCCGGGGTTCACTCAGACTCACTTCCATTGAGTCCGTGATGCCATCCAGCCATCTCATCCTCTGTCGTCCCCTTCTCCTCCTGCCCCCAGTCCCTCCCAGCATCAGAGTCTTTTCCAAGGAGTCAACTCCTCGCATCAGGTGGCCAAAGTACTGGAGCTTCAACTTTAGCATCATTCCTTCCGAAGAAATCCCAGGGATGATCTCCTTCAGAATGGACTGGTTGGATCTCCTTGCAGTCCAAGGGACTCTCAAGAGTCTTCTTCAACACCACAGTTCAAAAGCATCAATTCTTCAGTGCTCAGCTTTCTTCATAGTCCAGCTCTCACATCTATACATAACCACTGGAAAAACCATAGCCTTGACTAGACGGACGTTTGTTGTCANGGTTGGATCTCCTTGCAGTCCAAGGGACTCTCAAGAGTCTTCTTCAACACCACAGTTCAAAAGCATCAATTCTTCAGTGCTCAGCTTTCTTCATAGTCCAGCTCTCACATCTATACATAACCACTGGAAAAACCATAGCCTTGACTAGACGGACGTTTGTTGTCATATATAAATATGTATACATTCTCTCCCACACTCCCTTCTCATCCAGGCAGCTACATAGCATTGAGCAGAGTTCTCTGTGCTATACTGTAGGTCTTTGTTGGTTATCCATTTTAAATATAGCAGTTTGTACATGCTAATACCAAACTTCCAAACTTTCTTTTTCCCCTGATAACTATAAGTTCACTCTCTAAGTTTGTGAATCTGTTTCCTTTTTGTAAGTAAGTTCACTTGCTTCATTTCTTTTTAGATTCTGAGTACAAGGGATACCATATGATATTTCTCTTTTTATGTCTGACTTACTTCACACAGTATTACAGTCTCTAGACTCCTTCATATTGCTGCAAATAACATTATTTCATTCTTTTTAATGGATGAGTAATAATATTCCATTGTGCAGTTTGGGGTTGAGTTTCCTTCAAGAATGCACCTGCCAATGAGGAGATACAAGAGATGCAGTTTCAACCCCCGGGTCAGGAAGACCCTCTGGGGAAAGAAATAACACCCCTTTCCAGAATTCTTGCCTAGAAAATTCCATGAGCAGAGGAGCCTGGCAAGAAACAGTTCATTGGACCCACAAAAAGTCAGAAATGACTGAGCAACTATAAATACACACGCAACTATGAAAAGAACCCTATCTAATTAAATTCTAGCTATTGAATGCAGACAGCGGGAAGGAGAACCTCGAGGGGCCTATGTTTTAAACAGTACACACTTCAACATTTATCCAGGCTTTTTAATAAAAGTTGGCACAAGCCCCTAACTGATCAAAACAAGTTCACCACTCCCAGCTCTCCACCCCAAGTCTATTCTATAACATTGAAAGTGGAACACAAAAAAGAAAGCAATAAGATCAACTCACAAGCTGCAGAGTTAGGTTACAAACTCAGTTCCCCAAAACCTTACTTATCATTTGGCTTCATTATGTTGTGAAAAGGAACAGTTTCCCAGGACAACAGCTACTGACCAAGGACCAGAGAAGAATAGGAAGGGTAGACAGAAAGCAGAAGCCAGGATAATAGATCAGTCTAGGATCAAGTAAGGTAGTCTGGATAAGTCTCCAAAGACCAAAGACTAAGAGAAAAAAATCAAAGCCAGATATTCACAGAAAGGAACTAGAGTGAAGAGCACATCAAGCAAAAAGACAACTGGCCTTGGATGATTGACTAAATGGCGTTCCCTGCACTTAGGCTTTGCAAGCCTTCAGCTGATGGTGCTACACTTAAAGGGTGAGAAGAGAAGGCAGGGTGAAAAGGGCACAGGCTACTAGAGTCTTGGAACAAAGACATTAAGCAATGCCCTCGGTAGACTCAGATGAAGCACAATAACCCCTAAAGAGCACAGACATCTTGAAATAGACTTTGGTGATTTAAGAAGGAGCACGATGCAGAGGAATCATTGGTCCATATCTCACTTTCTTCTGAGATGCCTGGACCAAGAACAACAATCAGTTCTCATGAGGACAACAAGCTTGATTTGATGGACATGGACCCTGCAGTGTTAAAGAGAGTTTCATGTACAATTGTGATTATACTGAGCATAAAGCTCACTGCAGAATGATGAAGTTCTGGCCTGGAATACATGGTCTCAGATAGCCAGCAGATCCTGCTTCATCTCCAATCAACAGAGAAGGCTATAGGGAATACAGGGAATTTCAGACAGTAGAATCTCTCTATAATCCACCATGTCACACCTGGAGAGTGACCACAGGATGGACATCTGTGTTCCTTGTAGGACAGGAGACAACATCCCAGAAGAAAGGACTGCATGACTGTTATATGCCAGAAGAGAAGGGAAGAATAAAAATAAGTTTCTGTGGGCAAGCTTGACATGCCTGTGGGCTCATGCCTCCCCTGGGCAAGCTGCTCAACAGCACCAGAAAAGGAAGGACATCACAAACCACCTAAGCACTTCCTGGACAAACAAACAGAGTGATAGTCAAGAGTGATATGCATCATTTTTTGAACAGCTTTCCTAGCCATGGAGGAACTTTTGGAAAGTATAAAGTAGTGCATAGGTGAATAAAATCAACAGGATATTCAAACAATAATCAAACAGTTAGGTGGGATTGCTGAGGGGCTAGGGTGGAAGAAGAGGAGTATGTATAGCGTTGAGCACTGCTATGTTTGCTCAGCAACTCATCAGTCTCTCTGAGCCCTCCCTTCCTCAACTGGAATCTAGATGGAGAACAACTGTCTCACACTCAGTGAGGATCTGTGTCTCTTCTTCTTCTTCTTTTTTTTTAATGTAGTCTAATTTTATTTATTTATTTATTTTTAATTTAAATTTATTTATTTTAGTTGGAGGCTAATTACTTTATAATATAGTATTGGTTTTGCTACATATCAACATGAATCTGCCACGGGTGTACACATGTTCCCCATCCTGAATCCCTCTCCCACCTCCCTCCCCATACCATCCCTCTGGGTCAACCTAGTGCACCAGCCCCAAGCATGCTGTATCCTGCATTGAACCTAGACTGGGAATTCATTTCTTATATGATATTTTACATGTTTCAGTGCCATTCTCCCAAATCATCCCACCCTCTCCCTCTCCCACACAGTCCAAAAGACTGTTCTATATATCTGTTTCTCTTTAGCTGTCTCGCATACAGGGTCTCTTCTTATTGAGACGTTGTTACCAACAGAACACTAATTCTCTGTAGTGAAGGGTCACCTTCTGCCTGCTTTGGTCTGTCTTGCATTGAGGCACGATGCTCTCACAAACTGGGTGTGCACACACTGCTCTACTCAGAACCTGCAAAGGGAAGTAGACTAAGCAATTACAAAGTCTAAGGATTCTGACAGTTCTAGAGAGTTTCCTGATGACCCTCAAAATACTTTTGTCCTTTGCTGATGCCAGAAATTCCATCATCAAGCCATAGACATGAAATCAGGCTGGCCTGGGTTTCCTAGAGGCTGTACCACTATCAGCTCTGGTCACTTGGGCAAGTACTCATTCTTTATAAACCTCAGATTGCATTTCTGAAAATGGGTAATAATATCCAAAGGAGCCCTGAATATGAAAGTTTTGTAAACCATAAAGCATTAAACAAATGCCATCACCAGAGTTACTATTCAAAGAAAATAAAATAAAGACTTAATAGGATGAACATTGCTGGGACAGGAGCAATATAAGCTTATCAATTATTTATTCACAGAATTACAAAATATTCAGAGGGTTAACTGGAAGATGGTGGAGGAATAGGATGGGGAGACTACTTTCTCCCCCACAAATTCATCCAAAGAACATTTCAACGCTGAGTAAAATCTACAAAACAACTTCTGAATGCTGGCAGAGGACATCAGGCATCCAGAAGAGCAGAACATTGTCTTCAAAAACAGGTAGGAAAAATACAAAAGATGAAAAAACAGACAAAGGAGGTAGGGAGGGAGCTCCATCCCAGGAAGGGAGTCCTGTCCCAGGAAGAGAGTCTTAAAAGGAGAGAAGTTTCCAAACGCCAGGAAACACTCTCACTGCTGAATCTGTGGTAAGCCTTGGAAGCACAGAGGGAAACATAACAGGGAAGAAAAATAAATAAATAATTAAAACCAACAGATTATGAGCCCAACGGTAACTCCCCCAGCGGAGAAGCAGAGCATATGCCTGCATCTGCCACTAGCAAGTGGGGGCTGGAAGGGAGGCACGGGAGGTTCGGGCTGCAGTGCTTCTTAAGAATCAGGCCAGAACACCCCGCTCATAACCAGAGTGAGCTAACTTGGGCTAGCACACCAGACTGTGGGACAGTTACCACGTGAAAAGCTCTAACATAAGACACCACCAGGACCACACACAGAACAAAGGATGGAACAGAAATAGCCAGCTGCAGACCATCTCCCGCCGGTGACAGGCAGCCAGAGCCATAAGGGTTGGAGAGTGGCAATCACAGCACCGGAGAGACTTTACTTACCAAACTGCAAGCAGGCTTCTCTGCTAACTAAGACTTCCTGGGTGCTGGACACTCACCTTCTGCCTGAAAAAGGGGGGCCAGCAGTACACCCAGAAAACTGAGCAGCAGGAAAAGGTGATAAGCCCTGTGTGCCAGAAATAGCTACTATTTTTATGACCATTCTCTCTCTCTTTTTTTAAATTTTTCTTTATTTTTATTATTTATTTATTTATTTGGAAGATGTTTTTGTTTGATTGTTTTTTCTTCTTTTCTTTCTCCTCTCCTTTTTTAAAAATTTTAAGTCCTCTATTTCTCCTTTAATTTTAATTTTTATAAACTACTATCACTTTTCCAAAAAAAAGACCCTATTTTTAAAGCAAATGCCATATGTGTATATATATATATAATTTTTCTTTTTTTGCTTTTTTGATTTTTTGTGTGTGGCTGTTGGTGTTGGTTCTTAATAATTTCATGACTTTTTTTTTCTTTTTTTTTTCTTCTTGTTCTTCTTCTTTTCTTTAATAGTGTATTTTTGAAAACCCAACCTCTACTCTAGATTTTTAATCTTTGCATTTTGGTATTTGTGGTCAGTTTTTTACATTTAAAAAACCCAATCTTCAGTACCCAATTTTACCTGAGAGCAAGATTACTGACTTGACCACTCTCTCCTCTTTTGGACTCTCCTTTTTCTCCAGCAGGTTGTCTCTCTCTCCTCCCTCCCCCTTCTCTTCTCTTCCCAGCTCTGTGAATCCCTGTGTGTTCCAATGATGCAGAACACTTAGAGAACTGGTTACTGGCTGGATCTGCCTCTCCCCCTTTTCATTTCCCTCTTTTATCCTCCTGGCTACCTCTGACTACTTCCTCCCTGTCCTCTTCCCTGTATAACTCCGTGATCATCTCTGAGCGGTCCAGATGGAGGAGCACACATAAGGAAGTGATTACTGGCTAGCTCACTCTCTCTTCTTTTGATCCCACCTTATCTCATTCCAATCACCTCTAACTGCCCCTTCCCTCTCCCTTTCTCCATGTAACTCAGTGAACCTCTCTGGGTTTCCCTCAATGTGGAGAAACTTTTCATCTTTAACCTAGATGTTTATCATTGGTGCTATATAGATGGAGAAGCCTTGAGGCTACTGTAAAAATAAAACTGAAAACCAGAAGCAGTAGACTTAAGCCCAAATTCTGAGAACATCAGAGAACTCCTGAAACTAGGGAGCATTAATCGATAGGGGCTCATCAAACGCCTCCATACCTACACTGAATCCAAGCACCATCCAAGGGCCAACAAGTTCCAGAGCAAGACATACCACACAAATTCTCCACCAACACAACCACATNTAGACTTAAGCCCAAATTCTGAGAACATCAGAGAACTCCTGAAACTAGGGAGCATTAATCGATAGGGGCTCATCAAACGCCTCCATACCTACACTGAATCCAAGCACCATCCAAGGGCCAACAAGTTCCAGAGCAAGACATACCACACAAATTCTCCACCAACACAACCACATCCCTGACCTTCAATATACAGGCAGCTCAAGTTTCTCCAAAAACATGATGTCTCCTAACTCATTACTAGACACTTCATTGTACTCCAGAGAGAAGAAATCCAGCCATACCCAACAGAACTCCAACACAAGCTTCCCTAACCAAGAAACCT
>SJYA01010671.1:0-13446 GCA_006410615.1 Neotragus moschatus
GCACTGAGTGTGATTATGCTAGTAAGCGAATACGATTAATAGATGAAACCATTTTAATTTGATTATTAAGATAAAATATTTATGCTTTTTTTTCATTTCAAGTGAAACCTTGTGATTTTCCAGTAATAAAACATGGAAGGTTATATTATGCATTTAAAGGATACTTTCCAGCAAGTGTAGGTCAACAGTTTTCCTACCGCTGTAATCGGTATTTTGTGACTCCTTCACAAAGTTCCTGGGATTACATGACTTGCACCCTGAAAGGATGGTCTCCGGAAGTGCCCTGCCTCAGTAAGTAAACCTCTGTAATTTTATGTGTATAAATCTTTCAAAGTGTGAAGAGACACTAGTACTCACTAGTAATTAGGTCTTGTATACAACAGGAAGGCTGAGGAACAAGTTCTATGAGTAAAAAGATCCAAATAGGTCTTCCTCTCATGAGGAGCTCTTCATAGAAATCACAGGAGAATTATAGAGACCTTACAAGAATATCTGCATCATTTATAAGTATTTTAATTATAAAAACTAAAGATAAATGACATGGAGTATTCATTTTTTTCCTTTTTAACAAATGTGGTAGCAACTTTCATTGTTATTAAGTTATATTATATTTTAGAAAACTAACGCATTGTCAGGTAAGTACTATAAAGTTAATTTTTACCGTGCTCTTTTACCAAATATATGTTATTTTTCTATTCTATTGTTTTTATGATCTTTAGGACAATGTACTTTCAATTATTTGGAAAATGGATATTACACAAATTCCCAAGAAAAGTATTTACAAGGTAAAACTGTAAGAGTCCGCTGCCACGATGGCTATAGTCTTCTCAATAATCAGAACACAATGGCTTGCACAGAGAAGGGCTGGTACCCTCCTCCAATATGCGTCCGCGTCGGTGAGTAAACTGGGCTCAGACCCCTGTATCTTCATAAGTTTCTAAGACTCATCTGTATTATCCACTGAAAAATGTTTAGATCAGCCTCTTGTTTTGTCACAGGACCTATTTAATTTTATTGTTTAACAAGCGTGTGTGAGTGTACCGATTCCCAGGTAAGTGTGTAACAAAATAAATGTGCCTATTGATGGACATCAGTCAAGAAAATAAAAAGAACCGCAAAGAAGAAACCTGTACTAACAGAGTGGTTAGAAAGATGGCAGAATCGAGCTTTACTGTCTCTCTTGATACAAACACAGGTCTGACAGTCACGCATGAGTGAGAGCATCTCTGTGGGAGGCAAGGAGTCTAGCGGAGAGATCACAGCAGACATTCAAGACCTGGCACCTCACAGAGGCTTAGAGGACCAGCCTCACCTTTTGTGCGTCGCCCTCCCCTAAAGTGGCACAGCTTAGTGCCGAGAGACCGCTCAGCACAGGATTTTACCTGTGGGGGAATAAGAGCATCTGACCCAGGGTGGCTTCCTCAGCTCCCAACACTGATGAGAAGGCGCACTTCTCTCTCCCCTTATCCAGGGCGCGGGGGTCTTCTGCATGGCTGAGAGGTGGGGGAGGCCAGCTGTAGAGCATCCGGAGCCGGAACTCACTGAGGGACATGGATCCCACTGACCGTGTTGGAGACACTAGCAGGAAGCCCACCCTCTAGGCACTGCAGACACCTTGCTCGGGGGTCCTGCTCACCCATGGGCACCTCAACACATCCACGTCCCCCTGCCCCAGGGCCAGCCCCCTGTGTAGGTCCTCACGGTGGTGCTCCAAGCCTCTGATCTGTGAGACATCCAGAAGCCAATCTGACCCCGTGGGACTGTGAGAAAGCACACAAACAGTACTCAGCATTGCCCCGGGAAGCAGCCAGGAAGCGGTCAGCGCAGAGACGGGCTCTGCTGGGTTGAGAGGAGCATACGAGCTTCAAGGTTCTCTCCCAAGAGGAACTGAGATATGTGGCCAGGTGCATCCTTAAAAGAGGTCTGGAAAAGCCTCAAAATCCTATCAGTGACAGAATGAACTTCTCTCCCCAAGGCAAGTCTGTAAAGACTAGAGGAAGTGACTGCTGCTTTAAACGCAAACATAGTGTGCTTTAAACCAAAACAAACATGAGACTATAAGGAACACGAAAATCAAGGACTATAACACAAACAGAACATAACAATTATACAGTAACTGATAGCAAATAATGAAATGGTGGATATTCCCTAAACTCACTGTTGTAAACATATCATTATATATATATATATATATATATATATAAAATCATTACACTGTGCGTGATCGGTCACTTCAGTTGTGTCCGACTCTTTGCGACTCCGTGGACTGTAGCCCACCAGGCTTCTCGGTCCGTGGGATTCTCGAGGCAGGAATACTGGAGTGGGTCGCCATGCCTTTCTTCAAGGCATCTTCCCAATCCAGAGATCAAACCCATGTCTCCTGCACTGGCAGGTGGTTTCTTTAACACTGTCGCCACATTGAACACCCCATAACCTGTGTAGTATATATTAAGATCTACTGTAATTTTTAAAAATTTTATCATTTTCCATAGCCCATGAAAATACAGATGATTCAACAGGCAGAAAGAACTTCACCTACTATCATGAGATGTTTTATTGAAAATTAGTATTTTACATTACTTCTGCAGCCAGTTCATACCTGGTCCCACATAAAGCTATGGACATACTTGTCAGGTGATGAATAAAATAACTTACCATGAAACTACCAACAGAAAACATTTAGGGATAGTCTAAGACATTGAACTTTGATATTTACTAAATGACACATCAACCAGCTTCACTGTAATATGCTTAATTTCGGAGTCACATTTGGGAACTGCAAATGAGGCAGATTCTAAACCTCAAATGGTGCAACTGGAATATTTGTGTGACTGTACCATCGAGAAAATCTAACATGCTGTTACTAATCAATGTCCTTCTCACCTTGTGGGTTTCCACTGCTTAAGGACAGGGTAAGTTGAAATTGATTCAAACACTCAGTCTTCCTCCTAAATATAATTTTATCTACTTTCATGTGCATATCTTTTTGATTGACTCTCCTGGTAGAAATAACCTGCAAGGTGAGATACCTATAAATAATACCTTAATGAGAAAATTAACATGCTCACCTAAGGGGGAAATAAAATGAATTGTTTTCTATATTCTGAGTACTACAGTGTGAAAGGCCACTGAATATGGCTTATGAGGTCATGTGAATATGCTCATGAAAATATGAATAGAAAATATGTCACAGAAAGACTCGAGCATGTTTGGGGGATGCTTGTTTGTAATATGAAGAAACTTTGGGGGACAATGGTTATTTTCATAATCTTGTGTAGGCTGATGATTTTGCAGATTCAAACCTCATCAATTCCTATACTTTAAATGTTTTGTTGACCACATTTCAAAGTCATTAACAATGCTGTCATGCCAATGTTTTAACAAAATTAGATCTAGGTAACTGGCATATCTCTTTCCACAAAATGTAGAATCTATTCTTAATTTTCAGTGTAATGTCAGTATATTTAAATGCCAGTTCATTTAAAAATTGTTTTCAGAGAGCACTGAAAACATAAAAAACTGTTCAATGAAAACCTCTGGGGCAGCAATCCTGACACTGTCCTAAAGATTCCCAAGGGATTCTGTGCACGTTTCAGCCTAGGAGGCTACAGCCTCTTGTACCTTACACTCCCTCAATCTCACTGAGGAATTATACACAGCAGTCACTGCGGTGTCCTTAAGCGTTTGCCCAAAATATCATTAAAGAGTAGCTTTGTAAATTATGCATTATTTTTCTGTTATTTTGTCAGATCTTCTGTTTGGCTCTTTTGGTCATCTTCTTCCTTCAACTGTGTTCTTCTTCAATGTGTGTTAATTCCACTTTTTTAAACTAATGAATTGGCAACAAAGTCATGAGACAGACTCCTTTACTCAGTATATCAAATTTTGTATATATTATGGCACTTATATGTAATTTATATATTAATGCATTTAATTAATTTTTCCCTGTTCAAATCATTCTTTTCTTAATTTCATTGGTTCCATATAGAATCACTTTTAATTTTGGCAATTTTTTTGTGTTGGCGCTGGATGTATAACAAAATTAAATCTTCCTATTCATATCAGGAAATGTATTCATAATTCGACTATTCATAGAAGTTGCAGTGTTTGCATTGCCACCAAGTTTTTTCCCCCAAAATGTCCTCTGTCCTTCCTACAGTGTCCCTTCTAATAACTTACAATACATAGCACTTCTTCTAAGATGATGGAATCTCAGTGTGCTTTTCTTTACTTACCCATGATTGGTTAGAGAGCACAGATCGTCTCTTTCATATATTGGTACTTTGGGTTTCAAGTTCTTGCTTATGTGGACAGCTGGACACACATCAGAATGGTGATTTTAGGTCACCTTTGTGCACTTCTGTATGATATCATGTAAGCTCCTGTAAAATCATTTATTACTTTCAGTTAAACTGTCAAATAGGACAAGCAGTACATAAGTTAAATTCCAGAGTTAGTGAAACATAAACTCTTTCTTCCATTTATTCCTAGGTCTTCCCTGTGGACTTCCACCTTCAATTCAGAATGGTGCTGTACGTCACAAGAAAGACAGTTATCAATATGGAGAGAAAGTCACGTACACCTGCAACGAAGGGTTTAGGATGTATGGCTTTGCATCTGTAAGATGTTTAGGAGGAAAATGGTCCCGTACACCAAAATGCATAAGTATAGTGCATCTCGTTTTATTCTAATGCTGATAAATATCTGTAATTAAGAGCATAGATGACAAATATGAAACTGAGCAGTAATTCTAGAACTTTACAAGGCATCTTGTGAAAGTTCTGAATTCTAGTAGGGAATTAACAATCCTAGTAATAACAAAAGTTTGAAAACAGGAGCTAAATTATCTCATTTTCATATCAACGTGGGTGCAGTTCGGACATCCTCTGATAAACATTCTGAGATTTCTGGCCTTTGTTCCATACGACTGTGGCACAGTTGGCCTCTGCTCATCAGTCTTACCACTACTCAATGTACTGTTAATTTATCCATCGGTCCTTTATAATAGGTAATTTTCTAAGACGTGATGTAATTCAAGGTAACAGATTTTGATACAAGAAACAGCAACACGTCTATCATGTAGGCGGCCTGCAATGGGGAGAAAGAATTTAAGTGTGAGAAGTATGCTCTCAAGAATCACACGCAGCCCCATCTCTCTGAATATCACCATTCCCATGTTGTACTTCTGATGAATATAGAGACACTCAATGTGACTAGGTCAAGATGTCTGACATTTGTTTTAAGTTATAACAGGAATTTGTACAATATTCATTGGTTTGATATGTACCTATTTTTCTGGAATATAATCATTGGTCACTATGTATCTTTAAAGATGGGCTAAACTTATATTCCCCTTTTTTCAGGCACAGATTGTTTTAACTTGCCCAGCTTTGATGGTGCTGTACTCTCGGGCAAGAGGAAGAAATCGTACAGATCAGGAGAACGAGTGGCTTTTAAATGCCGACCATATTATCAGCTGGATGGATCCAACACTATACAGTGTGTTAAGAGCAAATGGATAGGAAGGCCAGTGTGCAGAGGTACTTTGGTAAAATTTTTAAGTTTTATTATTAAAGTATCTTAAGTAACATAACATTCACCATCTTTAAACGGCCATAGATTATTCATTGTTCTTATTATTGTTCAGTTGATAAGTCGTGTCTGACCCTTTGCGACCCCATGGACTACAGCACACCAGGCTTCCCTATCCTTTACCATGTCCCAGAGTTTGCTCAGACTCACGTCCATTGAGTCCATCTCATCCTCTGTCACCCCCTTCTCCTGCCTTCAATCTTTCCCAGCATCAGGGTCTTTTCCAGTGAGTTGGCCCTTCACATCAGGTGGCCAAAGTATTAGAGGTTTAGCTTCAGCATAAGTCCTTCCAATGAATATTCAGGGTTGATTTCCTTTACAGTTGACTGGCTTGCTCTCCTTGCAGTCCAAGGGACTCTCAACAGCACCACAGCTTGAAACCATCAATTCTTCAGTGCTTAGCCTTCTTTACAATGGCACCCCACTCCAGTACTCTTGCCTGGAAAATCCCATGGATGGAGGAGCCTGGTGGGCTGCAGTCCATGGGGTCGCTAAGAGTCAGACACGACTGAGCAACTTCCCTTTCACTTTTCACTTTCATGCATTGGAGAAGGAAATGGCAACCCACTCCAGTGTTCTTGCCTGGAGAATCCCAGGGACAGGGGAGCCTGGTGGGCTGCCGTCTATGGGGTCACACAGAGTCGGACACATCTCAAGTGGCAGCAGCAGCAGCACCCATCCATACATGACTACTGGAAAAAAAACATAGCTTTGACTATGCTGCCCTCTGTAGGCAAAGTGATGTCTCTACTTTTTAATACGCTGTTTAGGTTTGATACAGCTTTCCTCCCAAGGAGCAAGCATCTGTTAATTTCATGGCTGCACTCACTGTCCACATTGATTTTGAAGCCCAAGAAAATAAAATCAGTCACTGCTTCCACTTTTTCCCTTTCTATTTGCCATGAAGTGATGGGACTGGATGCCACAATCTTAGTTTTTTGAACATTGACTTTCAAGCATCTTTTTCACTCTTCTCTTTCACTCTTGAGACTCTTTATTTTCCTCTTTACTCTCAGCCATTAGAGTGGTATCATCTGCATATCTGAGATTGTTGATATTATTCCCAGAAATCTTGATTCCAGCTTGTGATTCAGCCAGCCTAGTAATTCACATGATGTACTATGACCAACCTAGATAGCATATTCAAAATCAGAGACATTACTTTGCCGACTAAGGTCCGTCTAGTCAAGGCTATGGTTTTTCCAGTAGTCATGTATGGATGCGAGAGTTGGACTGTGAAGAAGGCTGAGAGCCGAAGAATTGATGCTTTTGAACTGTGGTGTTGGAGAAGACTCTTGAGAGTCCCTTGGACTACAAGGAGATCCAACCAGTCCATTCTGAAGGAAATCAGCCCTGGGATTTCTTTGGAAGGAATGATGCTAAAGCTGAAGCTCCAGTACTTTGGCCACCTCATGCAAAGAGCTGACTCACTGGAAAAGACTCTGATGCTGGGAGGGATTGGGGGCAGGAGGAGAAGGGGACGACCGAGGATGAGGTGGATGGATGGCATTACTGACTCAATGGGCGTGAGTCTGAGTGAACTCCGGGAGTTGGTGATGGACAGGGAGGCCTGGCGTGCCGAGATTCATGGGTCGCAGAGAGACACGACTGAGCGACTGAACTGAACTGACTCTGCATAGAAGTTAAACAAGCAGGGTGACGATATACAGTCTTGTTGTACACCCTTCCCAGTTCTGAACCAGACAATTGTTCCATGTCAAGTTCTAACTGTTGCTCCTTGACCCACATACAGGTCAAAAAAGTTTATGTCTCAACATAAAAAGAGATNAGATTCATGGGTCGCAGAGAGACACGACTGAGCGACTGAACTGAACTGACTCTGCATAGAAGTTAAACAAGCAGGGTGACGATATACAGTCTTGTTGTACACCCTTCCCAGTTCTGAACCAGACAATTGTTCCATGTCAAGTTCTAACTGTTGCTCCTTGACCCACATACAGGTCAAAAAAGTTTATGTCTCAACATAAAAAGAGATGGGATTGTGTTCTCAGCGTTTAGCGTTGTAGCCCAATAATTCTAAAAGCACATCCCTGGCACAGCAATCTCAGCATGTTCTGGAAACTGTAAGATATGCAAGCAGATTCACAGGCTCACTCAGCCCTGTTGAATCAAAACCTCTGGGGCTGCAACTCTGACACCGTCTTAAGGAATCCCAAGGGATTCTGTGCACATTTCAGTTCAGCAGTCAAGGCTACAGCCTCTTGTACCTTACATCCCCTGAATCTCATTGAGAGATGACCCATCACTCACTGTGGTGTCCTTAAGCATTTTCCAAAAAATATCATCAAAGAGTAGTTTTGTTTCCCATATATGTTTAGATCTTTTAATTAATCTTCTTCCTTCAACAATGGCCTTCTTCAAAGTGTGCTAATTCTTGATCAAGTTTCTAAAGAAGTATCTACTGTGTTTATTTTTCTAGGTGTCTTAAGTTACAGTTAATAAACAGAATGACTGTAAACCAAATCCTGATGATTTAAATCAAATCCATATGATCTTATTATTATGACTTTCTTATAGCTTATAAATTCATTGTGAATTTATATAATACTGGTTTTACTAAACTCAGAAAGAGTTGTCCAGAAAAGCTCTCGTTTTCACTGGCCTGAAATCATGTATTAACCTGCTAGTGAAGGCTGGGGCAGAGATTTAAGGTAAAAAAGCTTAATTTGCACTGAAAAATATTGCTTTATCTCCTTTTCCTTAATCTTACATGTAAACATTGAATTTAGCAGTCTTTCATGACAGATTACCTATTGAATTTAAGTAACCATAGAATATATTTGACATTCATTCACTGGCTTATTGTTCATAAGGACCATTATATTAGAAATACTTTTTTTCAGATGTTTCCTGTGTGAATCCACCCAGAGTGAAAAATGCAGTTATACAAAGTGAGAGGCCTAGGTATCAACATGGTGAGAGAGTGCGTTATGAATGCGTTGGAACTTACGACATTTTGGGGGACGTAGATGTGACATGTTTAAACGGAACTTGGACAAAACCACCTCAGTGCAAAGGTAGAGTGTCTTGTCTAAAGTATCAGGGATAAAATATGTTGATATAAATAGATATTGGAGAAGTTCTTAGGGAATAATTTTTTGATTAAAAGAAAATGATGGTGCTTAACATCCAGTTCTTTTGTAGAATGAATAAATAATCTCACATATATATTTTATGAAACAGTTGACCAGATTTGAATGGTTGGAATCATGGAACATTTCCTGTCTTAAATATTAAGACAGTTATTTCTTGAAGAATAAATGTGTTAAAGATACCGTAAGTACATTTGACAGCCCAAGGAATTTCACTTTGAGACATGGAATAGGCAACTGGGACCTGATAACAGAATGTGGCATATTTCGGGCATCGTCACATATGGGTGATATTTAAAGGTATGAATGAGTTGAACTCATTCAGGGAATTAGTGTACACATAAAAAGAAAATGTTTGAAACTTGGTCTTAGGACACTTCCGTGTTTACAGTTCAGAAAGGAAGGGAATCTAAACAAGAAATTGTTGTAAGTCAAGTCCCTAAGTCATATCCAACTCTGCGACCCCACGAACTGCAGCACACCAGGATTCCCTGTCCTTCACCATCTCACAGAGTTTGCTCAAACTCATCTCCGTTGAGTTGGTGAAGTCATCCAACCATCTTATCTTCTGTCGCTTCCCTTCTCCTCCTGTCCTCAATCTTTCCCAGCATTACAATCTTTTCCAATGAGTTGGCTCTTCACATCAGGTGACCAAAGTATGGGAGCTTTAGCTTCAGCTCCAGTCCTTCCAGTAAATATTTAGGGTTGATTTTCTTTGACTGGTTTAATCTCCTTGCTGTCCAAGGGACTCTCAAGAGTCTTCTAGTTTATCAAGTTAATTCTTGCCTGGTGTGAATTTTTGGCAAATTCTCCTGAATATGTTTTCATGTTTGAAACAGCACCCAGCTCAGCATACAGTCTCTGTGTTCACCTGCCACTCTGTCTTTAAACTGAAGTGTTTAGACCATTTGCTTTTAAAGTAACTATGCTTAGGGACAGTGTCTGCCATTTTACTATTTGTTTTGTGTGTGTTTTCTCTGTTTCTCATCTCCATTTCCTTTTCTTCACTGTGGAGTTTTGAACACTATAAAATAGTTTAACTGTGAAACATCTGCATTGCTTTCGAGTATATGCTTTCTCTGCAGGGCTTTCTTAATAGTTGTTCTAGGTATTAAGGTACACATAGGCAGTTTATCACTCCCTACTGTTGCTGACATTTTATCACCTCAGGTGAAACGTGGAAACCTTATTTCCATTTAGATTTATTTACCCTCCCCACATTTTAAACATAAATTCCTTAAATATTCCCTCAACATATACTAAGCACTATATCAAATGGCATAACTTTGCATGACCATGATCTAATAAAATCATTAGGGAAACGACAGTCTTATTATATTTACCCCTGGATTTTTAAAATCAATTCTATTATTTTTCCTTCCTTCCTAAAGTCTTAATCCCCTTTCTATTTTCCTTTCTATCTTAAGAATTCCCTTGGCAACTCTTTAAGTAGGTCTGCTGGTGACAAATTCTGTTTTCCTTTGTCTGGGAATGTCTTTCTTTCTCCCTTCAATCCTATAGGATGGTATCACTGGATATAGAATTTGGGGTTGACGATTCTTTTCTTCCAGGATTGGAAAAACGATGTCACTTTTTCCTGGCTCTATTGTCATGGATGAGAATTCTACTGATGCTGGGATCCTTTTTCTGTATAAGTACTGCATAATATCTATCTAGCTGCTTTTGAGATTTTTTTCCTTTGGTTTCCAGCAATTTAGTTATGATGTATCTTGACATTAATTTCTATGGGTTTATACTGTTTGGAATTCTTCAGGTGTCTTAATATGTAGACTTGTGCTTAGTGCCTATTTGGGAAATATTCAGTCATTATAGTTATTTTTTCATCTCAATCCCCTTTCTTTTCACTTTCGGAGTCTCCAATCTTTTACTATCTTCCTATGGTTGCCTGAAGTTCTGTCCATTTTTTTTTTTCAGTCTATATTCAAAGTTAGTCTGTAGTTAAGCTTATTTACCCTTCTGTCATCTGCAGTGTATTATTGAGCCTATCTAATGTGTTTTTAAAATTATATCAGTCTCTTTTTTTTATTTCTATAAATTCAATTCCGTTAAGAAAAACCATTTACCCATTATTTCAATATCTGTGTCATCTCAGTGTTGTCTTCTATGGTTTTTTTTTCTTCTGAGGCTTTCCAGGTCCTTGGTATTATGAATGATCTGTATCCTAGACTTTTGGGGTATTATGATTTTTGAGACCCTAGATTTTATTGGAATCCTTCATTTATCAGGCCTCCATTACTGCCATGCAGGGTGCAAGTCCAGGGTTCCCACCTGGCCTCCACTGACTCAAGCAGAAAGGGCAGGGGTGTCTTGCTTCCCAACCGTGTGAGTGGAAGTCTGGGCTCCTCGCTTGGCCCCTGCTGATCAAGGCAGGGAAAGAGTTAGCCTCAGGTCTCCGTTATGGTGTATTTCTAGAGAGAATAGTATTATACAAGTTCTTCGTCTTGCTAGCCTGCTCTGTTTCTGGGCTTCCCCAGTGTCTCAGCAGAAAAGAATCTGCCTACAGAGCAGGAGCTGCAGGAGATGTGGGACTGATCCCTGGAGGAAGATCCCCTGGGTTGCATGGCAACCCACCCCAGTACTCTTGCCTGCAGAATCCCATGGACAGAGGAGCCTGGCGGATTACGGTTCATGGGGTCACACAGAGCTGGATACAAGTGACTTAGCAGGCATACACATACCACTTTCTGGGCCTCTGGTGGAAAAGATAAAGTATTTCTTGAGAACTTTTTTTTTTTGCTTGAACTTGTTATCATCTCTGGTTTGTTGTCTTGGTGGCTTGACCAAGATACACAGAAAGCAAATTAAAACCCGAGCCACTGTCTGCAGTGTGATTTCTTGAATCTCAAGGTCTCTCATCAGACTGACATCTTCTCTACATCTTTTAAAACTTTCTGTGTTGGTTTTTATAGTATGTCAGGATTTTAATCAGCAGAAGGAATACTTCACTGATGTAACAAGCATCTCAACTTGTCCAAGAAAGGAAGTCCACTATTCAAATCTGTAATTGCTTGAATTTTATTTAAGGAGTTGATGGAGCTAATGCTTTTTTGTAACAATTTGAAAATCAATAAAAATGACTAGAGATTCAAGACACTGCAGTATGTTGTACATAGGACAAAAGAAATGTTTTATTTCTCTCCAGTATCCAGCTGCCTAGCATACATTCACTAAGAAAGTGTATTTTAATACCAGAACCCTGCACAGAAGACGTATTTGTGAATGCGTTATGTGTGATTTCAAGCGGGGTAAAAGTAAAACTTAAAAATGTGCCTATCCTGTTAAGTGATTGGATTTTCTTCAATAAATCATTTCTGTCATCAGAAGTCACAAGTCTCGATATTACATAGTAGGCTACATTTTTTTCCTTTATTTTAAACTGTCGGGGGTGGTGGTTTTTCAATAAATCTAACAACACAGATTTTAGACTCTCAAGGAAAATGTGGGCCTCCTCCGACAACAGACAACGGAGGCATTACCTCACTCCTCACACCTGTATATCCTCTGCGGTCAATCGTGGAGTATCAGTGCCAGGCCTACTATGAGCTTCAGGGAAACAGAAACAGTGTGGGTGAGAAAGGAGAGTGGGCTGAGCCACCAAAGTGCTTGGGCAAATGCCTCATTCTTCTCGTGAATCCTGGGGCAACCTTTGTACTGGGCACGAGGCTTAGCTGTTTATAACAGAGCTTTCAATGGACTAACAAACCACTCTGTTGCATGCTTCATTACCAAATATTACTATGTGTGGACATAAAAGTTTGAAAATTTTCTGGTCAGGAACAATAGCAACAAGAGGTTCCTTAATGAAATCTTTCATAAGGTAATTAACATTGTAAGTCTATGATTATAACATTTAATTATTACATTAATATAGTACCTCATTCTAATGTTTAAAATGATGAAACCTGCATAACAGATTTTTCAGTGAGTTGGTTTGGAAAAGGTTTTGAGAAGGAACTTTTGGACTAGAGTAGAAGATTCTACTTGAAAGCGTGAAATTCTGTGGAAAATATTTGTTCACTATATAATGGTTTACGTTTATATTTTTATCTTCAGAGGCCTGTGAAATTTCAGAAGAAATGATGAAAAAACATAACATACAGTTAAAATGGACAACTTCAAAAAAACTTTACTCTAAAACACAGGACCATATTGAATTCATATGTAAACGTGGATACCATGCAGTGACGCCATATCGTACATTTCGAACAGCTTGTCAGGAGGGAAAAGTGGTGTATCCTCGCTGCGGGCAAAACACTGGTTAGATGCAGCTGTGTGTGTGTGCATTGAGAATTTTTTATTATTAATCCAATTCTGTTTATTTTATCAAGTATTCTTTACTCATTTTGATTCACAAATCAGATGTTCTGGGGACGATGAATTTATACTCAGGAAGACTAATGCTTCACTTCTCTAAAGCATTTCATTAAACTTGGCAAACCAAGTGCTATGTGTCCTGTTGCTAAAATACCTGAGGAAGAAATTAATGCAATCACTTCAGTGCCTCTTCTATAGATCAGTTGCCTATGTCGTAGATATGATAGTAACAAGATGTAAGTAGATATTATTTACTTTTGCTCATCTACCAAAAGATAAATATACCAAAAGTGATGAAATACATAACCATTTACAATATGCATACCTCAGTTCAGTCCAGTCGCTCAGTCGTGTCCGACTCTTTGCGACCCCAAGAATCGCAGCACGCCAGGCCTCCCTGTCCATC